>JAJFDJ010000182.1:0-43732 GCA_028637755.1 Xylariaceae sp. X170 | reverse complement strand
AGGAGAGCTCATGGAGGAGTACTGAGGAGCTCTGTGATGACGGTTACTGCTTAGATCTTAGGCACAACCGTCACAGCAGGCACCATTTCAATACAAACCATCGTCAACGCCTTGTTGAACCTCATTGCCCTCGTGAACACAATGTCTAATACTGCGTAAATGACCTTCTTGGTCTTCAAATGGCCTTAAAAACGACGTTTTTGAAGGATTTGGCTGAAAACAGGGGTTTTTGCTGTTTTTGGGGTTAGCATCCTGCAATCAATTAGACTACTGAAATAGTGCCCACTGAATAGGGCAAGGGAATGCGGTATAACAATTTGTGCTCATCTCATGACTGCGACTCATGACGGGCGACTGTCTCTCGAGTCTCTCTTCTCAATCGGTTTACTCGCGAGACATCTGATAGAGATTGGGCCAGACTCTCTCACAAGACACCCCTCCTGACGTAGATATTCAGACACCTGCACAGAAGATCTCGTAAAATAAAAAAAAAAATAGTTGAAAAGTCTATTGGATTTATTCGGCCGTTATGACCAACATGAGAGCTTCATGAGTGAGAATGGGATCGAATGTTAGGTAATCCTCGGTCATCGGTACCGGTACCTCGTTCTGCCGTACCAACAGGTAGCCCGCGATGTACTAATTCGTATCTCTGCCCCACCACTGATAAGTCCGCATTAGGTCCTCCCGCCAGCGCCTGACCTCACTGTGAAGTCCGCCAGAGCCAGCATAGCAGGGCAACTTCAGTCATTTCATCCCATGTCGTCTTCATCGTGTAATCGTCCGTTCTCCCTTTTCACATGCCTACATTCCTCCTAGTCAGATGAAAATTTTCGGTAATGCGATTCAAGGACCCTTACATTGCACTAACGTATTACATAATGTATTATGGCAGGGTTATTAGGGGTCCCAATACAGCCACGGGATCCCGTGCCTGTATTATCGCACGGGCGGGACCCGTGTCAATTGCCTAATCCTAATTTGTACAAGGTAGTAGCAACGTGACCGGGAAAGTCACGTAAAAAAGCGCAACAACCTATCGTGACTGCCGACTTTTCTTGAACGCTGTGCCGCGCAGCAATCCGTTGAAATGGCATCATTTGCAGATGACTGTTTGCCCCCCGAGGCGAGTTATAACTCCAGACACGAACTACTGAAGGCAATCAACGACTGGGCTGCTCCGAGAGGGTACGCCTTCGTGACGGGTCGTTCAACCAAAGAACGCAGCGGTAAACAAACGGTGACCTACTGCTGCGATCGCGTAACTCGTCCACCATCATCCAACGCACCATTGAAACGGCAACGCAAGACTGCAACGCGTGGCACAGGCTGCAGTTTTTCAATATACGCTAAAGAATCGCTCGATAAATCGACCTGGACTATTCATCACCGAGATGACGCTCGATTCCGTGTCCATAACCACGAACCCAGTATGCACTCCACTGCACATCCTGCTCACCGAGTGATGTCAGACGATACAACCAAAGCGATAGCACGATTGGTGGAAGCGGGAGTCCCGGCACGAGAGATAAAAACATATATACGTCAAAATCATCAAACAAACATTGTGCAACAAGATATATATAATCGAATTGCCGCCACGCGCCGAGAGACATACGAAGGGCAGGGTAGTATACAAACTCTTGCCGACCACTTACTACGCGAAGGATTTCTGAGTTCCATTCAGACGAACGATGAAAACCGAGTCACTGCAGTTCTATTTGCACATCCCGAATCTCTAGCGTATCTACAGCGATACTCTGATCTTCTTATAGTGGATTGCACATATAAAACGAACAAATACAAGCTTCCACTGCTCGACATGATCGGCGTTGACGCATGTCATCGTTCATTCTGTGTTGCATTTGCTTTTTTAAGCGGAGAGGCTGAAACAGATTACAGATGGGCGTTAAAAGAGCTCAAATTGCTATATATAAAGAGCAACGCGACTTTCCCGTCTGTTATCCTCACAGACCGTTGCATAGCATGCATCAATGCTTTAAATGTGAGCTTTCCACTTGCAACCTCACTGTTGTGCATATGGCATGCCAACAAGGCAGTGCTCCGCCAATGTCAAGCTGCATTTATGGAGCGGCCTGACGGAGCAAAAACATGGGACAGTTTCTATGCGTTGTGGCATGAAATAATCCAATCACCTGATGAGGTGACTTATCATGAGCGCATGGAACAGATGGATCGGGAGTACGGCTTGTTGTATGAAAAACAGGTATCATACCTCAAAACGACGTGGTTAAGCAACTACAAAGAAAAGCTTGTTAAGGCTTGGGTTAACAAGCACCATCACTTTGATAATGTGGTCACCTCCCGCGCAGAAGGAATTCATGCTGTTGTCAAGGCTCATTTGAAGGTCTCGAATCTAGACCTCTTTGAGGCCTGGAAGGCAATCAAGTTTGCGCTGATGAATCAATTAGCTGAGTTGAAGGCAAATCAGGCTCAACAACAAATCCGAACGCCGGTGGACCTGGATGCGACGTTCTACTCCTCGGTGCGTGGTTGGGTCTCTCACGAAGCTCTGCGAAAAGTGAATCAGCAGCGAAAGCTCCTAAGTAATGGAAACCCATTGCCAAGGTGTACAGAAGTTTTTACCCGAACAATGGGGCTGCCTTGCGCGCATCGGATAGAGAATCTTCTTGCAGTAGGCCTACCTGCTCAACTGGATGACATCCATCCACATTGGCATCTGTTGAGGCCCGGGAATCCACAACAGCTCTTGGAGCCTCACCAACGTGTGGAACGTCTGACCAGCTCCAGGTTGCCACGAAATGAACCACGGTCAAGTACTCGGCGAGAACCGAGTGGTTTTGAAGCGGTAGCTTCAATTCAGCCTACTCAAGTAGGTAGATCTGCGGCTCGCGAAACATCTACCTCATCAGGTCAACGATCGGGACGACGAGCACCATCAAGATGTACGAGGTGTCATTTGTTAGGACACACAAGGAGCTCGCGACGATGTCCTGAGCGAGACAGAACCTCGGTTGAGATAACGGAGATTCTGGAACGGAATGTTAGCGGCGACGTAGATACTTCGGAAGCACGAATTGTGGCAGTGAACAGGTAGGTGTCAACCCTATAAGTTAAAGCACACTGCTAACAACGTAACAGTGTATCTGACCACGGGATGGCTGAAAGAATCGATGGCTTATATGTTCGTCCTGCAGAATGGGAGTTCGACGATCCCCGGGCAATTCATCAACGTTATGTACATTCGCGAAGTACGTGGTATAGTACACAGATTGATGAGAATCTCAGAAATGATCGGGAGTATCGGAAGACGATGGGATTACCGACGACATACGATTCCACCGATCTAACTTGGTGTCTCGAGCGAATGCATATGGGGCCGAAATGTGTTACCCCGACGGGTGAAAGAGAATGGACGCTGGAGGAGAGGATGGCGTATCTAGATTGGGATGAGGCTGAGAATCGGCGAATCGAGGAGTCGTTTCTTCGGAGACCGCTCGACCCTGCCAGACGTGGTCTTCGAGAGACATGGCGTCGTATCGATGAGGATCGTGCGGCGCAGCAGGCGCTTTACTCGAAACAGTAAATAGTCACGAAACGTGATAGTTGGTTGGATAATGGGCGTCGGGTAGATGTACGTCGGTAATATTATGTAGTTGGTACACGAATTGCGACGACGACGACGTGGGTGTACCTATGTTGCGTGCGTTAGCATCTGTGTAAGCGGCGGCGGTACTCGTATACGCTTGAATGTGCGCGGATACCTATCGTTGCCTTTCAGCTCGGCAGACTGCAATTGATACTTCGTGCAGAATATTTCGTACGTATACCAGGAAATGCGGCGAGATTCCAAGTATAGCGGGCGGCAGGTATATTGATGATGTAGAAAGGAAGAAGTAGGGATAAGCGTACAGGCAGGAGATTTAGCTAGTAGTGCTGCCGTACGTACAGACGAGCGCACCTTCCCACCTCCTACTACCCCTCTCAGTGCCTGCCCTTCCAACAGGTATACGAAGTATTGTATTTCGTAGAAGGCAGTGTACTAGCATTAGGATTTGAGGCAGGTAGGCAATTGACACGGGTCCCGCCCGTGCGATAATACAGGCACGGGATCCCGTGGCTGTATTGGGACCCGGTTATTAGACTTGGGCTTGTGTCGACGGACGGATTAACGTCCCTAGTCGACGAATCGTGGCAATGAGATCAACAACGCCTAGGAAGATAACCGTCATAGTCTGCCTACCTCGGTAGAGCGGGATGCCTAGGTTAGTGTAAGCCTAGGAAGAAAGATGAGTCGAGTTCCTGAGTTCTCTGACAGAGATGAGATTTGTCCTGAAGCAACGGTGTGGCTTCTAGCGTTCGTTCGTTCGCTCTTAGTCCACTGCATTGGGCTCGCCTCGACTGGTAAGTCCGCCGCCAGACCGGCCGCGGAGTTATAAATCACTTGTTCAATATCAACTGACTTACACGCACAGCTGGGCGTACGTTATTATCGTGTAAGTAACCTATCCTTTCCAAACACCTCCAAAACTATCATGTGAAAGCCGTTTCTGTATCCCGTTCAACAGCGATTAGTTGCAAAACAGTCAAGATTGTCACGATGATGCCATAGGAATGGGCACTTGTTTAATTCGTAGCGTACATAGCACTAACAGGCGCACGCGTGGACTGATTCCCCACGCCCAGCTCGCGGAGGAAATGTCGATGACTGCCTAAATCACGGATCGTACTTCTGATAGAAACAGACCTTTCGATGCGATGCGATGCCACTATTCCACATACACTAGGTCCAAGACGATCCTGTCGTCGATACGGGATAGAGAAGCCCGAGTTGACTCCCGAGTCTTAAATAAGACCTTGCCGGATCCTATCTGCCAGTCTCTGCGCCGCCGTTTCTCTCCCCCCCTCTAATCCATATCTCGAAATTAACCCTCTTTCCTTACACGGAATAAGTATGATGCCATTCCCTTGCTTACATTCTGTAGGCAGCAACGTATGCAGTATCGGTACCTACAGACACGGAGATATTCCTTCATACCTGGCCTGGGTATCCGTACCTCAGCCGTCGCGGGTGTGGTTCCATCTCTTGTTTGTGTAACATCCACACTCTTCTCTCAACTTGCAGTCTCGGCAGTAAACCTGACTGACTTGTAATCCCGTCCGTACGGAATAGACATGTCTGTCTATCTGTCTCCGGCTCACTTTAGCGAGTTAACGACATGCTGCTCTCTTTTCTCGTGCTTGCTTGCTTCATTTAATCTCGTGAAAAGCCGAATCTTGCCGAACAACGGAATGTCCTGAACGGGGTATCTGTGGCGAGTTAGGTATGCAATTCTCCATTCCGGTCTGCGAAAACGATGATGGTGATGTCCATGATGACGACGATATGAGAGGTGGATGTAAACACCAGGCACATGTGAAGGTCATGGGTCTCGTGGAATTCAATCATCGTGACCTACACTCCATCCCTCCATCTTGATCTCATTAAATCATGACTGACCGAGACATGACTTTCTCGTAGGGCCGAATGGCTGACTTGACTGAGATATCCGCCAAACAATATCAAGACATCTTCCCGCACCCCACGAATCCCTCATCTATCCAGCCCTAGGTAACAACAATATGCACGACGGATACCCTAGGCAGTCCATCCATCCACATCCTATCGAATCGTACTCCGCCAGATGCCCCATCGCCACATAAGGCGGGCGTCCTCATTTAGGGAACTCCTTTCCTTTCCCACATTATAGAAACGAATCCTACACTACACCTGCTTAAGCAAATGCACGAGACCACGATAATATATCCCGTAGGTATCCATCCATCCATTCGTTCTCATGCCGTCTGTCTGTACGTCGTATGGGGAAAGAGGAAAGGAAAGGAATGGCGGGATGGATAGAAGTATGCAGGCATGGATGGGGGCGGGCCGTTGTGGCAATCTCGCTCCCTATGTACATACATAACGTACGTACGTAGGGGGTAGTATTCCGGCCTTGGTATGTACTTCCCTCTCCCAAATAAAATACAATACCAAAAGACAGACAGACAGAAAAACAACCCCCCGCCCAGAAATGATCGTCCCTATCTTCCGCTTCAACAAACGAGGATAAGCGCCATCCCGCCCCAGCGGATTCCTGCTTCCGGCAGACACTTCTTCAATACCTCCCTCTCTCCCCCTTCGTACCTATCCATCTTCATCAGTCCCATCACCTTGGTATCCATACCCCACGCACATCCCATCCATACCTACCACCTACCTACCCAAAAACGCGCGCATCCAATCGAAGCCGTATTACGGGTATCCCTCTGCGAGACAGCGTGGCGGAATCTTTCATTCATTCCTTTCGACAACAACTTCAAAAAGTCATCAGCTCTACGTACAAGCAACGAGACCCCCAAAATCCGACCTGTCATCAAAATAAGTCCTTTCCCCCCATCCCCCTCCCTCCCCCCCCTCACAAGCTCTATCCTACCTAACCCGCCACCTAATTTCCCGGTTACCGTCGCCTGGGTCAAGGTCTGAGAAAAAGATACCCGGCAATGACATTTACGAGTTATGAGGCAGGCTATCCGTACTTTACACACGCCAATCGCGAATCTTCAATCCCGGTGCAACGTTGTCAAAAGGCTGCTCCCCTCCCTCGAGATGATCCGATAGTGAGAAAAATGTCTCACCAGAACACGAGCCATCATGTTAATACTAACAGCCTTACGCATAGGGCTCATAGGGCTCTCTATTTGTTTTTCATTTATTGCCTGTTATGAAAGCTTAGGTGCGATGTAGGTACATACATGGCATCTATCGTACATACATACATCAATAGTGCGTCCAACGGCATATGTAGTCGCCTCCGACTATTTCTGCCCTTCACCTCGCCTGGCCCTAAGGTAAGGTGTAGTAAAGTACGATGGAATGGGGATAATTTGGCAGGAAATACTACGTCACCTTGCCTGGGAGAATATAAATTCCCTGTTTCGGTGAAGAGACCAACCCGCGATTCAAGAAATCGATGTAGATGCGTCGACATCGATTCAATGGAAACCCGTTCCTGACGTTAGAGACATCTCATGCTCACCGCTTACCATCCTTCCCTACGATACATACTCGTACTTCCCTCCCGCCCTTTCAACACCTGGTATGCACTCGTAATACGTCTTCATTCATTCATAGATAGCGATAGAATGGTAGTGTATCACCGGCGCGTCTCACCGAACATCGATGAAACCCCAACGGCCTTGCATTCGGTCCTGTAGCACTACAAAGGCAGGTCGTACTATTGACTCCTGCGAGCTTGGCGTTGCAACACGAAGGGAATGAATGATCTGGTCCTGCAAGGCTGAGGCCGCATTAGCATCGTATCGTACATCGAGTCAAGGATGAGCTTGTCTTCTGTCGTATGTAAAGTACTGGTACTCGAACGTTCCAGTCGAGCGTCTGGCGCGCTAACGGAAGGGCGTCCCGCGTGTATGTATGTACGTATGATACGTACGCATGCCTTGTCTTTTGTTTTTCCTCTCAACCGTGGTTGCGCGGGACGGCTTGGTCCGAGGGTAACTTGATCGGCACGGGTGCAGTGCAGGATCTACGAGAGAAGTGAGCGGCGGTGGGCGTCTGAAACGGACGAAAGTGGACATATGGTTCCTTGAGTGTCAAGCGGTTCCGTTGTTCGTGACGTTTCAGTCTGGGGAGCTTGGTTTGACAGGTGGTCTGTCTCCCTAATAATGGAGTTCAACTATAACGCCCTACGAGAGAGGGGGCGAGAGCACAACGGAATTAACTCCGTCAGAGTCGAGTCCGTGCTCCTGGAAGGCACTTCGACCTGACGTCTGATGATACCAACGCAATGCGTCTGTGTGCACCACATGCTTTTCCTTCCTCCCGGATCGCCACCGCTTCTTCAGGATCGCCACCTTTGTACTCGTAGGTATCGTATCGTAGTTGTGGGCCGTGGCTTTGTCGTCGAGACATCTCTTCTGACCAGTATTACCGTCACCACCAGCAAAGTATGGGTGGTGTGTGTGTGCCAAGGCGACGATTTCATATTGGTCAAAACGCAATGCTGAACCTCCCTCCATATCCCAATCCAATCGTATCCTGCTGTATCTCGTATTCCTGTCGCGCCCAGACAGAGCAACGATAGGCCATAGCCACAGCAGAGATTCAGGTATCCCGCGAAGGGTAATCCGTCGTGGCCAGTAGAAGAAGCCAAGACCTGAGAGCTCCCAATTGCTCGTCGAGGTAAACAAAATCTGTCATATGCCAATATGTCGTTGTCCTCGACTCAGCCGCTCAAAGGCTAGCTGAAGTAACGCACACTCAAGCCTAGAGGCTAAGACGCGGGACGTTGTTCGAGCGCGTCCCACCGGTGGCGGGCGGAATCTCCGCCGTTGCACGTTGGCAGCCCTCCCCTCCCTCTTCCCACCTGTCTGTCTAGCCTTTATGGAATTAGTGTATACCGTAGAGATCGAAGATAGAGTGCAACATCGTGAACAAGGCAACAAAAAGGGTGAAGTCGAATCCGCAGCCGGGTTGATGCACATGATCGAGGTTCCCCGGTCAACTGCCTACCAATGAACAAACTGGAAGAGGGAAGCATGCATGCAGGCTCTGGATGAGCATGCGGGCATCCGTGTCACGCCACAGTATGGGGTGCGTTTGAGATTCGACCGGTTTCAGGTGCGTCGGTGAAGGTCGTGAGAATATGGGTAGTGAAAGCGTGCGATAGTATGCCAACGTTTGATGGTGTGATGAAGGAAGACAAGCAGCCAGTATGTTTCTGATGTAAAGGAGTAGAAACAGGTCGAATGTTCGTACAGGCCAGGAGATTCAGTTGGTAGTAGTGGTAGCGCCGTACGGAATATGCAACGCTCCTTCCCACGTTCTAGACTCCTCTCAGTGACTGCCACTGCAACATCATTATGTCGAGTTCATTTGTGCCTTCCAGGTACGGAGCAAGTAGATGATGTAGGGACCTTGAATATTCATCATGTCAAGTTCTGGTATCGATTTGCTGTCTTGATTTTTGAACTGGCGTCTGAGGATAATGCCATGAGACGTGTAACACAGATAGGGGCGTGATAGTGAAGTAGCAAGTTGCCGCAAAATAGGAGTGTGTACCGAGACGTGAAGTAATCATGCTGTTCGGCTGGATGGCATACAGCGAGATGTCGCCTAATAGACGAAGATTGTCTTAATGATTCTGTCAGAGTTTGAATGTGTCTTGGGACCGAGTTTCGCGCTCTCGACACAACGACCTCGGTAGCCAGAGCGGTCCCAAAGTCTATCGCAGTAGACGGAGTTAGAACTTCAACAGAATTCAGGAGTGTTCAACAAAACTGACAGAGACAACAATGACAAGAATAGAATAACGGAGCGGCAAAGGGTATCTCGATTCCAGTCCCCCGATCTCAGTACATAGTCCGTACACAGAGCAGACTCCAGTCTACTAACACAACCCACAACGCTCTCCCAAATCTACAGTTTAGGGCTGAATCGCCGTCCATAGCCCTGACGGTAGAAACACCCGCGTAATCCGGACAAAATTCAATAGCCGAACTCGTCCCCACCCGATGCCCAACTCTGGGCTTCTCCCGTATTCCGTACTAGACCATGACGTCCGGTCATAGTGACGTTAGACGGACATAACACATGTGTGCCGCCATCAGATCCTCTCTCCTAATAGGGTCTTTTGCAAATAAAACCCTCCTTCTCCTTCCCCCATTCTCCACGGAGTCTGAAAAGAATGTGTCCCTGAAACTGGTGTTTCCGTCTGACACTATAATGATTCCGTAACCATACCGCCATACCATTCTCGACAGTTTTGGACGGTCCCACGCAAACCGCCATTCACCCACTGCCTCAGGCCGACATCGAAAATGAATCAGAATGCGACGCCCGATAATAGCCATGCATACGTCACTCGATAAAATAAGCAACCAAGCCACCTTCATCGCGTACTTTCTCACGGCGGTCCACGACCAGGAATAACAACCGGCGGCGGAATCCGTGCATCGAAAGCGCGACGATCAATAACCTTGAAGTCGAAAAGACTATCAAACTCGGCCTTACTGCGCAGCAACTCTTCGTTCGCCTTCGCCAATTTCTCCGGCTGACCGTCCTCCGCGACATTCAGCTTGACGTTGAGGATCCATTTCTGCGCCGAGTCCACAGGTCGCAGATCGTTCCACGCGGGCAGTTGCTGGACGGGCCGACCCTTGGATTCGGGCAGGTAGTAGTATCTGCTGAGTACGATCTCGCGATTTTCCAGGTTGAACGAGTACGTCTCCTGGATGAGTTCGCTCGTGTATCTGCACAACAAATCAGCACCAACTCACACCACGCAACCCAAATCAACCCCGAAAACCTACGAATGCTTATTATCCATCAAAAGCTTCGGAAGTCCCCCCGGGAACGGAATCTCAATCTTCTTCCGCGACGTAATCGGCGAATCGCGCAGCGGATCAGGGAAATCCGTCCACCGCAGGGTAGCGGGCATGCGGTTGAAATCCATCTCCTTGCCGAAGTCCGTCTCGGGCGAGACCTCGTACGCCGCCTGCAGCACGTACGACGAGCGCAGCAGCTGCGTGTGCAGATCCGCCCAGAGCTGTCGTTCGTGCTGCCGCGGCAGCATGTTCGGCGGTGGCGACACCGTCAGGCCCCTCGGCTGCGGCTGGCCTGCGAAGAAGAGCACGCGGTAGATCGAGCGGCGCGCTGTCATCCACGAGATGCCCTGCAGGATGGCACATGCATAGTCGAAGTCTTCCTTCACCAACGACGCGGTGAGGAATAGCTCATGCATCGTGGGCGATCTGAGGATGAAGCCCTGCGTATGTATGTGGTTTCGGGACCTCGAAGTCCTGGTTGTGAGAGTGAGTCGGATAATGATCCGAGTAGCTCTGATCTAATACCGATTGCGCTTGCTTCCACCAAACAGTTTTCTGTTGCCGACTGCAGAAGGAAAAGGTGCTAGAGAAATTGGTGGTTGTGTGGTATCTTGAGATTTTGTATTGTTGATGTGTAAGTGAACGAATTCCCATCCTCATAATTTCTCAGGAAGGTGATATGGTAGGTAACACTTGCTGCCCTGGCTGGCACTAACACGCAATAGGTCTAGCCCGCTGTGTTTGCCACTCGTTGCAGCTGACGCGCCATATGCGAATCTCAGATTCCATGAGGTCGGCAGCTGCCACGTGGCCCATTATGTCCGTGCTACTGGTCCTGAAATACACTGGGCATTGACAATACGGCGACGAAAAACAACTTATCATGTTTTTTTCTTCTCATTGTATTATCAATTTACACGTGAAGAAGATACCGAAGTATAAGTAACTACGAGGTACATCGTATCAGAGAGAATTGTGTGAGAAAAAAAAACGTTCAGTGTCAGGTTACTCATTATCTTAGCATTATCACGATCCCGAGATCATGTTATGAATCTGAAGCTCTAGTTATCTGGCTACTAACGCACATGAATGTGAAGGTAATACCCATATTCACATGGATATGATTCCGATGACATCAGAATCTAATGACTTCTCTTAAAAAGCTGACAGAAAGCAAACAAATACCCCTTTTGCACGCCTGCCAAAAGCAAAGTCATAGCTCGGAAGTCTCATAATCGTTCCAGTTGCACATGCAACTCACTTGACTGGACGTGAAAGGTCTAGATGACAGTTCCCTTGACCTGCTTATAGTCCTTAATCTTGATATCGCGCCATGCGAATACGACAAGCAAGCCAATGACAGCAATCGCCGTGGCGACAGAGAACATGCTCTTGAGGGTATCTCCATAGGCTCTAACGATGGCCTCGTTTGTTGCGGAGCCGACCGGGTACGACATCTGAGTGACGATGCTGCCGTAAATCTCGGTAAAGTTGCCCTGGGATTCTGCTGGCAAGTATTCCATAAGCTTCTTGGGGAAGATGCCAGTCCAGATCGCACCAGCAATGGTACCGCCAATGCCACCACCAACACTGAAGAACATGCCCTCGATTGCTAGGACAACGGCAACATTCTGGTGTGTAGCAGCAGCCATGACGGCAACCTGCTCACAGATGACGCAAGCACCGCCGGCGAACGAGTACAGAATCTCCACGAAGATGATCCAGCCAAGCGAAGTTCCTGGTCGACGGAACTGAATGAGCAAACCAAGAGCGAGAATAGTCGCGGGGACACCGAAGTACAAGGCAATCCATTTGAAACGACCGGTCTTTCTGATGGCAAATCCAACTGGGATGGAGAAGATGCACGATCCGACACTGTAAATGTTGCTGATGTATCCGGTCTGCTTCAAATCTGCTCGGAGTACGACCTGGAGGAATGAACTGAAGTATGATGTCCAGATGAAGAATTCCACGAACAGAATCGCTGCAAGAATACAGGCGCCGAGGACCGTGCGGTCTTTGAGGAGAGACCATGGAATGTACTGAACTGGCGAAAAGTACTTCTCCCAGACAACGGCCGCACCAATGAGGACGATGCCAGTGACAAGAAAGGAGATCGTAAGAGGGTCTCGCCAGCCGTACTTTTGCATCGAATAGATGCTGAAGGGCAGAAGGAAAAGCGTGAAACCGGCTGACAACAAGATGAGGCAGGTGATATCGAACTCCCAGAAGTAATGCTTGATTGACTCGACAACGGTACGATTCTCCTGTTTGGGAACGAGTATGTCTTCCTTCACTGCTTTGCGCTGGTTGTAGGCGAACAGCAAGTAGAGAGGAAGGCAGACGATCGGTGTCACGATGGCGAAGATACCGAAGCCCCATCTCCAACCAACAGTCTTGTAAACACTCGCAGCGAGTGGACCAGTTACCCATGCGGTTATGATGAAGGGCGAGCTCTGATAGGCAAACATGAGACCTCTGTTCTTCAACGCCGAGGTATCCGCAATGAAGATCGAGATGCTGTAGGTGATTCCAGTGTTTCTAGTTGGTTTCACGTCAGTCTTTGCAACTTTGTCTTATCGGAGAGTGATATGTTTTGATCGGGGCGTGCGTACCCAACCCAGTACAGTATCTGCGCGGCGCAATAAGTCTGAACGTTGTTACAGGCCGCCATGAGAATAAGACCGAGAACCATGAAGCTCATCATCAGAAGATATCCTTGAGGGCGACCCCAAACATCAAGAATCTTGGCGAGCGTCAGCTTCGAGACACCTCCGATAATGTTAGCGGCGACGCCTGTGGTGGCCGTCAAAGAATGCTCCTGGAAAGCACTGGTGACGTATGGGGTCAGTAGACCTCCCATGCCCTGCTGCATGGAGTCGACAAAATAAACAATCCAGATACTATCACGCGTGCGTCAGCTTTTGAACATTGGAGTGATGGGGATGTCAGTAAACGTACAGGGCATAGGCGAGGTACAGATGCTTGGTTGACCAAACTTTGGTGATGCCTTCGATGTTCTGAACGCCGGGCTGGGCATCTTTGTCAATGGAGTCGGCGTCGGTATCCTGGTTGGCTGGAGGAGATGTTTTCTCGGGAGCTGCCTCAACGGGAGCTGCTTCATTGGGGGTTGCTCTATCGAGAGCTGCTCCAGATTCCGCGTCATCAGGCCGACGCGTTTCCTCGGCCACAGGCCGCTCGCGGATGAACCTGTTGAATCGGAACCTCATCGTGACGATCGATGAAGAAGAGAAAGAAGTAGACTGCTCTTCTTCAATTGAAAGGCACGGATACGGATGAGGAGGATTGTTGTAAGGATGGAGAAGGTGGGCTGCAGTGGTTCTGTGTCAAGAAAGCCGACAAGCCCTAAATTTGGACGAAAACATTCTTGTAGGTTCCATCCTGCCCTGTCTGTTCAGAGTAAAAAAAGAGGTAGCTGCTTTGTGCAACGATAAATTGGTACAAGTACCAAAGTTTGGCGCTCGAGCCTGCCGTTATTGCACCACCTCGCCAATGCCAAATGGAAGTTACGTCCCTGGTGCGACGTGCGATGACGGAGTCGGACCCTGAACAAGCACGGGCGAGACAGGGATCTACCGAACTAACTCACTAGCTGCATATTAAAACGGGACCGACGGGTCCATCTTTGATCTGATTGATTAGATGGATGAGATTGATAAGATTAATTTCTTTATCTGATGGCGCTAGTAGCAGGGCGAGACCAGGAGATGGAAGGAAGTGCTCGGGTCTAGGCTTGGATTCGGCAGGCATTCACAACGCTTTAGGCAAGCGCTTGGTAAGGGGACTCGATAGACCAAGTGATACTTTTGATGGTTAGTGCAGGTGTTGATATCACACAACGGGGTTCTTTTGTACAACCTTCGGTATTTCGTCCTGATATGGGAGTGAATCCATGGACACGGTTTGCCATTACGCAAGACTTAAAAAGACTCGCAAGAACTTGCGTACTACTCGTTTTCACAATAAGTCCGAAGACGGACAGTTCAAGCTTGCGACGTCGGCAACCGTCGGATATCCATGGCAACGGGCTCGAATGAAAGGAAATTATCGACCAAAAGTCTTGGTTTTCGCCGTCAACCTGACTCTATCCTTGAAAGAAGCTGAGAGTAATCTTTCTTGGTAAACGTTCGACTGCTTGGCATGCATGACTGCCTCGTGTCTATTTACCAACCAATTCAGTAACCCAATTCTTGGAAACGGCTCTATTTCGGAATGAAAAATTCCTGACGAGAATTACGAGGACGCCTTACTTGTTCGATGCTGTAACCCGTAAGCGAGGGTGGTATCGGTCCTCATCGAGGGACACGCTTGTGATACCCACTGATCCTATAAAATATCGTGATTCCCACATGGCAACAAAACAGATGATGTTTACTGTCTCGTGTTCGATTCGGAAACCCTGCCCTGTTGTTTTCTCTTGGCATGGCTCACTCCTTGGTTCTCTCGACTTACAACATGATGAAAGCCGTGAGGCCAGACCTCAAAGGGTAGGTAGCTACCATGCGGTGAACTCATCATACTGTGTATCGTTCTCGACGAGAAGGGAGTGAGCCTTATGGACTGGTACTTTCCAAGTTCGACCACATGGGCTCGGTAATGCGACTCTCTGGCTTTGATTCTTATATCAGAGTGGGAACTGTCGAGAGTTTCCAGACTGGCTCACTGTTCAAAGTGTGTTCGTGAGATGCATCTTTCTGAAGAATGGCTATAATGGTGAGTGAAACCTACCCTCCAAGGAGTAGCACCGTTGAATACACCGTGGACTGTATGTCGATGGTTCAATTGTCAGCGCAACCTTTGTGGAACATTGAGATGGTCTAGTAATATCGCGTCCGGTACCAAAACCGCTCAGAGTAGTATGGAGCAGCCGGCATTGCCAGTGTTGCATCGGACAGACGTAGGGTAGAACAGAGCCGATGGTTTGTCGATCACAATGCCAGTCTTGTCAAGTTGTCGTACCACAGGTCAGTATGTCATGGCAGTATACACCGGTTCCGTCCTACCCTTCATCCCCCCTCGGTTCGGTTCCGGCCCTCATTGTGTTATGGCCGAGCCACAGTCGAGTGACCTTACATGCTGGGGCACTGCAACTCGGCTTTGATGCCGGCATACCTTCTCATGTAGGAGAGCTGTTCCTTCTAGAACCACTCGATGTAAACTCAGTAAAACATTCCGGACTCGTAAAGCGGCATGTAGGAGAAGTCAGGTCTGTTCTTTCGTCAATAAGTCCATATTGAGAGCATCGTCGCAATGTCCGGCTGTGAATATCCAGAAGCTTCATCATCACTGCTCATGTGAAGTGTGAGCGGCTCGTCATGTCTATAAACCGACTTGGCCATGAGAGCAGTGATGGCTGAGGCCTTGCTGTCGACCGCGTGGGCGTGACACCGTGCAATGCCAATCCACCATGATATATATCTCACAGGTTTATCTTTCGTGCTCTTAAGACAGACGCGAATTATGAAGTACCTAATAGAAGGTAATCACAATGGCGTTAGTTGTACGCTCCAGGCGGTTTCATCCGGTGAACGTCTGGTCATGACAGGAGCACGAAGTGTGACCGTAACCAACGCCGTCACGACTTCGCGGGTTTTGCCAGTGAAATACAGTACGAGACTTGCTCAAACGCTTACCGTGCTACTGTACAGAACAAACACTATGAATGGACACTGTACTCGTACCAGTCCATGCATCCTTACGTAATCCAATCAGCGCATAGACCACGTGACGTCAAATCCGAGATCCTCCTAGCTCGCCCAATCGAGGTCGTCGGTTCGATCCTCAAATTGCCCTTTGCGAAAATCGCCAACCCCATCGCCAATCCGTGGCCCGCGATTTCGCTCGTATACGCCCACGATGTCTGCGGCTCAGAAACCCATTCGTCTCCCACCGCTGAAGGCTCTGCGCGTGCGGAATCCCAACGCGAAGCCCGAGAAGCCTTGCATGCAGATCATGTCTTCTGTTCTGTGTAAGCATTTCGCGCCGGCCAGCTTGAACATTGGACAAGTACAACTCACTGACTGACTACAGCATGCTGGGCCTCGGCTGGTTACTCGACCTCCGCATGCGCACAAGTCGAGCAGGCCCTGCGCGCCTGTATGGACGGCCCCCGTCCCGCGCCTGACCGCCACAGCGAGGTCAACTACCACCTGGCGCGTTTCAAGGACAGACTCACATACCCTGCGAAGAAGAAGAAATAAACGAAGCGGCATGGGACACGGTCATTGTTTACTATATGGCTATTAATCTAGTAAAGAAAGCGATCGATTCGCGCGCTCTCCTCGCGCAGACATTCACCGAACGTACCTCCCAGAATCGAAACGCATTCACCTTGCCTGGCTAAGGGGTATACCCGCCGCTTCATCACGTCTATAACTGTACATTACGATCTAGAGAGACAAAAAAGGGAAAAACAAAAGGAGCATTCACGGCGTTATTATTGGACGGCTCTCATACCGAATAGCACATGTCGGCGAAAGTGACTCGACAGGAATTGAAACTCGACTCTTGTTGATGAAAGACGACCATGACCAGATTGTACAACAATTGAGGAACATTCTTGTACGTGTCGAAAGTATTCAGGAACAAATAATCGAATCACGTTCAAAAACTGGCTCTGTGAGACATTGTGTTTCTTGGAATCTATCACGAAACAGAACGACAGTATCAGATCCGGCAGATGAAGGCTGGAGAAACGTACTCCTAGTCAGAAACTGCGTATCTACTACACGGGGGACGTTGAGCAGTTGGTCTCGATAGCTCTCCGTATCATGGGCTTTTGGTATCATCGTAAGTCGACCGGCACCCTAGTGGACTTTGGGAGGACCTCACATGTCTCCATTTAAGAAAGCAGATGTGTAAATGCAACAAGTTCATTGGTGAGGCTCTTAAATACAAGATACCAACAACCCATAAATGAGATCAACAAATCCCAGATGAATCAACCCCTATTGAAAGTCAACCCGCTAAATGACAAAAGCTCTATACCAACCCCTTAATGCAGAACAAAAAGAAAAGGCAGCCCAAACCCCCCATCTAATTCTCACACCCATTCCCCATCACCTTCTTCGGACTCGAAATATCCTTCAGCACATAAATCTGATCAAACAGGACAACCTGATCCAAAAACATCGACCAAATCTCCATGCGTCGTCTCCCCAACCGCGTCGCAGCAAGATCCTTACTCATCTCCGCCCCCTTCCGTCTCAAATCCTCCAACTTACTAAACGCCAACACGAGACAACTATACTCATACTGACCCAGCAAATGCAGCTGTTCCTTTTTATCTTCGAGACTCTCGTGCGCCGCGAACTCGGGGAAATTAATCGAGTTCATCGACCCCTCGTCGGAATCCCGCTGCACGGAACCGAAGTCATTGTAGATGCGCGCCATGGTCGCCAGATGCTTCGCCACGTCGGCCGCGACGTACTTCTCCGCGGCCGTGGCGAAGATCTCCTTTCCGCCACCGCCGGGCGTCAGCATAGCGCTGAGGAGACAGGCGATGAACGCCCAAGCAAACACGCCAGACACATTATCGGCGCCGGTGCTGCGGGCCCATTTATGGTGGCTGTGTGTAGGGCCCATGACGGTTTTGCCGCTGTCCCGGAGTTTCCGGAAGATTTCGCCGCATTCTTCTTGTTGGACCTGTGCTAGGAGGAACATCCGCGTCTCACGTCTGAGGTTGTCCTGGCATGATGTGCTGGATGCGAGGACGAGGGGATGGTTGAGTACGCACTCCTTGAATTTCTTGAGCCTGGCGCGGATTTTGGCTATGGCATCGGTGTTACCGTTGCTATTGACGTGGCCGTTGGAATGGCCGTTAGAGTAACCATTGGAGTGACCATTTGTATGGCCATTAGAGTGGCCATTTGAAAGGCCATTCGAATAGCCATTAGAGTGACCATTCGAATGACCATTCACACCCTTCACCCCATTACCCACCGGTTCCTCCTCAGGAACAACAGCATCAATCAAATCGCGCAGCTCATGCAACCGTCCCTGAAACGCCGGCGCCGCCTCAGCCTCCATGAACTCATCAACCTGATACGTGAGCATAGTAAGCAGCGAAACCTCATACAAAAACGTCGCCGACGCAAACGTGCGGGCCCGATTATTCGGACTCGTCCAGAAAAACGGGATCAAGTCGAAGTACTTGTCCTCCTGCATGCCGTTGCGCTGGAACACTTGTAATCGCTGCTTCATCATCAAGGGTTTCAGCAGCGCTGACTCGATCATCGAGCCCCGGAGTTCCCATTCCGGATGCCCGCTGAACAGGTCCGCTTTGGAGAATAGCTTGACGTGCTTGTCGAGTTTCACGGTGGATACGTGCTTCCAGAGACTCGAACCGATTGTGCCGTCGGCTGTGGAGAGGGAGCTAGACGCCTTGATGGCTGCTAGCACGTATGAATCTGTCAAGAGCGGAGACGCGTAGCTGACTTTTTCGATCCAGATGTAGTTCGGAGGACGTTCCGTGCAGGACTGGATGTATGCAACACCGCGCTTGATAGCATCATCTAGGGGCTGACGCAGGTCGTTGAAGAAGCACACGCGTCGGACTTCGCTCAGGATGAGGATACCGTAGGCGGTCTCCTCTATCGATTTGTTCCACGAGCCATCGGCTTCTTGGTCTAGTAATGGCCGCAGACCGGCCTGGAATAAGGCAACGGCGAGCTTCCATTGGAGGTCCTCCTCGAAAACTCCAGGCAGCTTGTCCTGTTCTATTAAGTTCAGGATATCGACGAAAGCCTCGGCGATAAGGACGGATGGATAGAGATAGCAGGTATTCTAGACATCACAGTCAGTCTCATAGAACATTTCAACCGGTCTGTTACAACTATACATACCCACTTGTCCACGAACTTGCCATCAGTATTCCACCATACCTCGACGAGGTACTTCGCAATCTTCAAGATCTGCGTGGAATACACAGACACATCCGGCTGGTGCAGGAGAGCCAGGAGCGCATTGCAGTTTGCCGTCGGACTGGGATCTCTCTCTCCCGTGTAAGTGCGGAAATGCGTCTCTGCCTCAAACACATCGATTAAGCCCTTGGCGCTTACAGGCCGTCCAAGCATAGTTAAAGATGAGATAGTCTTAGCCGTGTCGTCGACATCTGGCTCGAAAAACGGGGCTGTGTCGTGTTAGTAAGAGTCATGGTTGAAATGAATGAGACAACCTACCATAACCCAAAGCACCCTTCTCGACCTCGAATGAGTGACTCAAGATGTCCAGCATCTTCGTCAAATCAGGTCCTCTCAGGTCATCATGATTAAATCCAGCCCTAAGCAACGTCGATAACATCTACAACACCGTTAGTCCTCCATCTCAAAATCTCTCCCGGTTGATTCCACTTACCCAAGTAATCTCAAAATGCGTCGAAGGAAACGCACTCGGCACCGCACCGCTCCCTCTCCCCGCAGCATGCGTAATAACATGTCTCAAATACTCCTCCGACTCCTCATCCCACTCAGACGAGTACATCATATACGCCGCCGTCGAACTCGGCGATCCAAACATGGACCCATGCACGCGATGATGCTTCACCTTGTCGAAGTCCATCTTCCCAATAAACGACTCCAGCGAATGCAGCGCCGAGAACCTCTTCGGCCCGTAGAGAAACTCCGGCCGAAACCGCGACATCTTCGCCCGGTTGATCTCCATGAGTGAATCCCTGGATTCGAACTCGAAGACTAATGTGGCGTCTTCTTGCTCGAGGAGTTCGAGCATTGCGGGAACAATGATTTCGAACCCGACGTGTTCCGTCGTCGATACGTCCCAAGCAGCGAGTTGCGCCCGCAACGACGCCGTCGCCTTCTCCACGCGACGTGCGATATCCTGCGCATCATGTTGCAGCTGAAGGGGTTCTGCCTGATGCCTCTTCAGAGCAAGCAACGGCGCCGCCGTGTTCAGGATACCGTCAATGGGGGCTCCCAAACCAATCGTCCAGCCACCCTCCTCAGACTGCGTGGAGAGAAGGTAGTCGAAGCATTCGGGGAAAAGCCAAGTCTTCTGCCCATCGACGACCTTCGTGACCATAGAGACCCAGGCCGTATCGTAGGCGGCGACGCTCATGGCGCCGAGGCCATATTCCTCCGTATAGTTGCTCAGGGCGGAGCGGATCAACGACCTGGCGTCGTCGGCGAGGCGGTTGACGTCAGCCATGGTGGTATTAGTTGTGTGGAAAGGTATGGTATGCAACGGAGGAGAGGAGGGAGGAACCCAACACACATCTCTCGAGACTCCGGACCGTATGACAGTGGTCTTATCTATCTGTCCGTCTGTCTACGACGAGGGTGCCGTTCATTGCTACTGTGGCCCCCTCGTCGCTCGGAGACCTCGATATGTTCACGGCAATGCCATCCTTGGTTAAGCGCTACTAATTATGGGCTTATGGCCCCTGCACTGCCAATTCTCTCTCCTACACATACCCAACTAGGTAACGTATGGATGGATGCCGATGATGAATCTGCATGGTACTCATCGATACGTATGTACGGTACATGGGAGTATGTTTTCTTCTGAGGGATGAGCCGGACCTTCGAGGCGAGACGATGTTGTTACCTTAGCTTAGCTACGAGTAGTAGGTATTTGTCAGTGTTCGTGTCTGACTGTATGGGTTCCTATGTCATGCATGGGGGTTCAGACGTCTGATGGCTAGTTTAACGCTAGATTAGCATGTTACCTTACATATGTCGATCGATAGAGAAGTTCGCAGAGTTACATCGCGTGGCTAGACTATCTTAACTCGTATGTATCACGACGTGTTAATGAAATGGGTTGCATACCTCCCAGCTTTGGTACGCAGTGGTGATGTACCTGCTGCGCATTGCCAAAGATATGCCGAGAGAGCCAAAAATAAAGTGACCGACATACATATGTCGGTTCGCCAGAACCGGTATGACCGTACCAGGGATCACCTACCAGGGGTCAGCCCAATCAGTTCATTACGATGACTGAAAGGTGCCACATCCAGCTGAAACCTGACCATTGGGTTGATTCGAAATTCTTAGACAGCAGTTCGAGTAAGTCGCATTTGTCATGTTGTTTCTTCGAGGTAGAGGTCAATTCATGTAAGAACAACGGGCTCGGCACACACGTAGTTCTGTCTGTCAGTCTCTCTCTCACAACACACCAATTCTTAATTTCCAAAGTGTAAGAGAGACACAATGGCGACAACAGAGGCCATCGCGAAGATACAGCAAATCCTCGAGCGCGAGGATGGAGCTCGGATACTAGGGACTGTTGGAGTAACGGCAGCGGTACTGGCCTGGGCGATTTACCAGTACTTCACGACGCCTGATCTGAGCTTCTTGCCGCGGGCCGGGAAGAAGCCAGGGTTTCTGGGCTTCGGGATGATGAACGTCAAACTCGACTTTGCTAAAAACGGAACGAAGATCATTGATGAGGGCTATCGCACGGTGAGAGGGTCTCACACTGTAGATCCGTTCAATGAGTCCAGAAACTAACAAGTTCTATGATGGGCGGCAGAATAAGAATGGCATGTTCTTGGTACAGACCTTGAATGTGGAGCGCGTCGTGTTGAGTCCCAAATATATCGAGGAGATCAACAGCAGAGTGCCCGAAGGCACGCTGGATATGGTTGAGGGATTGAGAGAGGTAAGAAAGTTGAAACGAGAAATTTCTTTCGAATCTCACTGCTAATTGGCCAAAAGCGACTTCTTAGTGCCCAAACCAACCTCGATGTCGTTTTCAGGAGTCCTTTACATATCGACGTGTGTAAGGACCAGCTGACACGGAATCTGCGTAAGTTCGGAATAACCCCTGACCTGAAAAATGAGTGCTCATTGAATATGAAGACCATTTGATCGAGCCGCTCAATGATGAGGCAAGCCACAGTCTCTCCCAGCTCATCCCTCACAGGGTAGAGTTGAGAGCATATGATACGATGGTAGGGATCATAACCAAGAATGCGTCGCGGATGTTTGGTGGAACGACGATCAGCCGGAATGAAGAATGGCTCAAGTCGGCGGCAGACTACTCGATGGACGTAGTCAAGGTTGCCGTGAAGTTGCGACCTTACCCAGCCTTCGTGCGACCCTTAATTTACCCGTTCTTGGAGGGTTCCAAGATCCTGGATAATCACCTGAGAATCGCCAAGAAGACGTTCAGCCACATTTTCGCAGAACGGCTGGCATTGACAGACAACGACGAGAAGCCAACTGACATGCTTCAGTGGCTGGCTGACTCGGCGCGCGGGAGCGACCGTAATCCCGACGTGCTCGCTCACAACATGCTGTTCATGGCATTGGCCTCGGTACACACGAGTTCAGCAACCATCATTCACGTCCTATTCGATCTTTGCGCCAACCCGGAATACATGGACGAGCTCCGCCAAGACGTCGAGCAAGCCATTGCCGAATCTGGCTGGACACTGGCAGCGATTGCCAAGATGAAGAAGCTCGATAGTTTCATGAAGGAGTCGCAGCGAATGAACCAGGCAGTGCTGAGTAAGTGAATCATCTGTCTTACCTCGGTCGTACGATAAGGGGCTGGAGTAGAAGTGAATTTCAAAGCTGACTGTATTGCCGCAGTGACCTTCAACCGCAAGCTAGCCAAGGACCTCAAGTTCGAGGACGGCATCACGCTCCCGGCGGGAACGTATATCACGATGCCCAGCCATGCCGTGGCAACAGATCCGGACATCTACTCCAACCCGGAGACGTTCGACGGCTACCGCTTCTATGAGAAGAGGATGTCAGCCAAGACGGAGGCCAATCGCCACCAGTTCGCGACGACAGGACCTGAGAGTCTCGCGTTTGGTCAGGGTAAGACGGCGTGCCCCGGTCGGTTCTTCGCGGCCTCCAACATCAAGGTGGTCCTCGCCAACCTCCTTCTCAATTACGACATCTCATTCCCGGCAGGCCAGACTGAACGGCCCAAGAACCTACACAAGGGCGGTCTGGTCCGACCGGATCCAAGGCAGGTCCTCATCTTCTCGCCGCGAAAGTGAGATAATCTGATGACGAATCGGAAACGAAGGGATCTTTTCAATTTTTTCAACAGCGGGCATGTAATTGTGTATTTCTGGGCAAGGCGCGGGTGTTATCAGATGGTCATCACTGGGTTCAAGGTCGAGTCATTGTGTGCAGGTTGTAGTTTTTAGCATCACGATCTTCTTCGGTGTGCAACAAGGTGAGAATTATTTTGACTCCAGAGAATTTTCACGAAGGTTTTTCCTTAGATAAGATTTCGGTCATCGTGACATCGGGTCGGAATTACCCGTGGCTGAAGTTTTTTGTGTTGCGTTCCTGAGCCTGTGACAGTGACGGAAGGTTCCTTCTTTTTACGCCCCTGCCGCTCGAACCGGTCACATTGCTTTGTGTGTGCCGACTCGTCGGCGAAGATCTACCATGCGCGCTAGTACGAGATGGGTAAACTATTTGCGCGCTAAGCACGTTCGAACCGGCACTTTGCGGACTATTTGGGTTAGTTTCAGGCACGTCAGACTCGTTCTTTTTTGTGGTTGTGGCACCTTTCACTGCAGCGTGAAGGATGGAAAACGCCACAGATTCTGGCGCAGACACTTTGTATCTCTTCCCTGTCAGCATCATTCGAGAATGTTGTCGTGCCTCACTTCTACAGGTATATTATTTGCGGGATATAAAAACGTAAGATGTTGGCATTTGGAATTCTCTGAAACAAGAAACTGGACTTTGAAATCTTCCGATTCCTAAAATATCTCCATTCATTACTACTCCAACTACTCTGCACGGGATTCTCATCATGCTCAACTGGTAGAATCAGGAACGCCGTCTGGATCGATGTAAGCCCTATTAACAGATGCTAACTCAAGCAAGCTCTTAGCAGGTCATCTGTGGCTAAAACGCCCCTCGGTACATTATTCTACGGCAGAAACAATATCCAGCTGTACGATGACACTCTTCCGTATTCCGTACCAGAAAATCTCAGAGTTTCCTTAGGCCGTCACATCGAAAGTGGATGAACATCATCATGCAGCTTTGATGAGGGCGCCTTGGAGATTCGCTTCCAGCTGGCCGGACTACGAAGTGCCTTGGCGGATCGCTATCGCAAGTCCTTACCTAGTGAGTGGAGATCTGACGATGGTCACTACCTAGAACACCTGGACTCGTAGGGATACCAAGGGTAACATTACTCGCTGTCATCCGTCATCAACCTCGTTGTCTTTCAGCTCCGGTCGTCAGCAATCGAAGCTTCGGCGAAAGAACTCCGAAGACCCAGCCCCGATGCCAATCAATATTATGCATCCGCATGACTCCTGGGCGATTCAGAAATGCATCCCATTCAATGCACTAGATGGGATCCGGCAGTCATCCGTATGTAATTACGCAGTAGGGCACTCTGCTCCGTACTATTGGTGGTCGTCGATGTCAGGTATGTAAGATCTACGGTCACTAATAAGCCAGGTTACCATCGGCAGTTCCTTTCGTAGTGAGGAATAATAGCGGGCGTAGTCTATCTAGTGGAGAGCGGGATGGACGGAGGGCTGGCTAGGAGAATACCTACACTAGGAAGTGGTTTAGGCCTGGACACGTCGAATTGCCGGACCCATAAGGTGACGAGGGCCTCGGAAACTGGGACCTAAACGGGTAAGTCTAGGACTCAGGTGTAAGCCGTATGTACAGATCAGAGGCATCATTGGGTCTGGACTCGACATGTTCACTAATACGCAGACACTCGGCAAGTTCCTTGTTGTTGTCGTAGACATTCGAACGTCATTAGAATCCAAATCTAACACTATATACAGAAACCTCGTTGTCAGAGACAACAAACTAACCGCCCAATAAGCCCAGACATAGCAATCATTCATGCCCGTCCCAAGGTGACTTCTTTTGATACCTTGGACTCAACCCATCCATGAAACTCCAACCCCAGTAACCAGTAGTAAATACAAGATCCTCCAATCAAACTATTAACAGTAGTAGAGATTCGTTCTCTCATTTCAGCTCCAGCTTGCCTAACAGTGCATGAATGCCTCTGCTCTTGTCGGTGCCAGGATCTATAGCATCGGCCTCCTGCCGTGCCTTGGCGATCAATATCGAGACAAGCTGTCTCGTGTACTCCAGACTTCCCGTGCTCTCAATATACCTAACGGCATACTTCTTCGTATCCACATCCGTAGGGCGTTGTGCCAGAATATGCAGTAGTTCGTGATTTTCCGGGTTCGACCGTATGCTGTGAATAACAGGGAACGAGAACTTGCCCTCGGTCAAATCCTCACAGAGACCCTTCTTCTGCGTATAATCCAAATTCGCCAAATTCTTGTAATCGTCCGCGATCTGGAACGCCTGTCCCAGCAACTCGGCCAACGGGAGGCAATTGTACTTCGTCGTCGACTGCGACTGCATCAACTTGACCGCGAGCCGGAACAGACCGCCCGTCTTATTCGACACCATCTCGAGGTAGTCGTCCTCCGTCGGACAGGTCAGCGTGTCGCGCCAGTACAGATCCATGCCCTGGCCGCGGTGCAAGTACAGCATCTCCGTCGTGTAGATCTCCATCGCTTTCATCGGGTTGCCCAGCTTCTGCAGCTCCTTGAGGGCCAGGAAATACACGTAGTTGCCCGCGTTGATCGTCTGCGCGACGCCGAAGATGTTGTGGGCCACGGGGCGGCCCCGCCGCAGCGAGGAGTTGTCCTGGATGTCGTCGATGAGCAGAGAGGCGGTGTGCAGCATGCGCACTACTTTCGTGATGATGGCTAGGCTTTCTTGGGGCACCTCGAGCCAGAGGTTGAATGCGTTGAGCAGGAGAGTGCGGAATTCCTTGCCCGGTTGCGAGGCGATGTAGTCGTAGGGGCTGAGAATGATCTTTTCCTTGGTGGTACTCCAGGAGAATCCGGTTAGGAGCTCCATGTCGTCCTTTGTCCGTGATGAAGACTGAGAGATCTCTGGCGCGGCGATCTTCTCGGAGTTGATCTCCGAGTCATCTTTTGAGATGCGCATAGTTTGTGACTGTTGCGGCATGGGAATAGGTGTGACTAGTCCTGTTGGCCGCCGTGGATGAGGATAGATTGTATTAAGTAAAGGCCGTAGAGTAGATTTCAAGGGTCCCCAAGGAGATGAGACGGGCACTGCGAATGTCAGTCATGCTTGAGTGGAGGGGCCTTCACGATCTACCTACTCTGCATCGAGGCTTCCATTGTGAATTTGGTTAGAAACGTAGAGCTGCGACTTCAAGCGATTGATAGTTACTGGCACTCTTGTTTGAATAGAAGATAGAAACGAGAGGGATGTTCCAATAGTTCGCGATGTATTAGTCGGTTTAGAATGAAGAAGAGAATGAAGAGAAAGTTGTCAGTCAAGCTTGGTCGTGAGCCGAATTATAATAAAGGCTTCTGGCTAAGGGGACCATATGAACATGGTGAATTAATAATACATCAGAAATGCCAATGGCAAGGTCAATACCCATACAAAGCGATGATGAAGTCCGTAGTAAGTCGAGAATGGAGTCGGCGCACCCCTGCACACTACTTGACGCTACTCGCCCATCCAGCCCTGCAACGAAAGCAGTTCTCCACGGTGAGGTTGAAATTGACAAATTGCGGCCACTCCCTATGAAGCTATTTACCGAATGTCTGCGATCCATATTCTGAACTACTAATCATATCATATTGCCAGTGGCTGAAATCCGACGTGGTCCACTTTCTGGTCGGACCCCCTACCCTACAACCACCTGCCATTCGGTTGAGAGCTGAACGAATCGCCATCGGGTATTCCAAATCCAGCACCCACGAGACAAGACTCGGACCTTCTAAATTAAGGACGACGTCGACAAGTCGAATTGTCAGTTGTCGTTGTTGTTTACCTAGTTTAGTTTACATTCGTAGCATTCGAGCACGTCAACCGTTGCTATTATTAACCTGCACGTTGTTCCTGCTTGTTGACATGAAAGCAGAGCGACACTAACTCCTGCATAGTAATAAGTCTCAGATGCAATACGATAGGTGCCTGCGCCTAATCTACGGAATTTTCTACTATTTAACAGGGTATTTCTATTAATGCCCACTCTCGTCCCTATTGAAGATCGTCCGTAGCGGTTAAGAGACTTGTCCATCCTTACGCTAACCCCTGCTGTCGATCCCGCATGTAAGAAGCAGGTAGCTCTGCTTCCATTCGTCTCACATGCCTTGATAGGAATCTATACATTGTATTCTGTTCAGCTGCGTCTCGACATGACAGGACAGGTGAACATCCAGTGGCGATTCTACTTGCGGTAGAATTAGACGACCCAGCAGCACGTCGATACTACATTGGGTCAAAAGCACATGCAGTGAAGTGTTCATGCGACGTCAGGACAGAACAATTCCATATCTATCAACTGATCACGAGTTTTGTCTGTAAGTGAGTACATACTCCAAGCAGGGGTGCTTCAAGCCATGAGTTACATGGCGTAGGACCTTGGCTTCGACTGGACCCTTGCCGCAGAATCACGCGCCTCTAGAAGTCTTCCAACAAATCGGAGCCCAGAGAGAATGAGTGCCTCCATGCATGGTGGAAGTCGGGTAATTCGTACATACAGAGTTATGATATCAGTGGTGGTGCCACCAGCTCGGGAGCAAGACGCCTATCAGGAACGGTGCAGGTGGCTCGTGACTTGGGTGAGATGGGCCGATATCTGGACTGCGATACGGAATACTGCGTATAGCTTCAATGAGATGATACAGTCAGATTGTAGGTAGTTGATGACGGCCAGCTTGGAATTGCGAGTTCCTATCGTGACATTCCAAAAGCGCGATTCCGATGTGGTTGTCGGAATGGTGAATCCAGAATCGGAAGACAAACGCAGCCAAGGAACCAGTTCGAGAGGTTCTGATCATGATAGTGTCTTACAACACTCCTGATATAGAAAACTACATGGAAAGGTCAAGATCGGATACATTTTCAACGTAGAGTCGGATCATGGGCCTCAGAGGAGCTCGTGGTTCCCAGTCTACTGGCATTGTTTCTGAGATCATCATCTCGGTTGCGAAACCCGGTTTTCTAAACTCTGGATCACCATGACTAGCATGACAGTAGATCACTTCACGAAAATCTTCCATTCTTCTGTAGATATGCTAAAAGCGTCCTATATCCTACAAGTATTGTCCAGCTTTCCGGTAAGCGCAGTACTCGTATTCGCCGATAGGGGTCCTAAGACACGGGAGTCAGGTCAGGTCGTACACTCTCGGGAACAACTCCGCCCAAGACAAGGAGGCCAAACTAGAGTTGCCGCTCATCACCGTTACAGATTTACACAACAGACGGTTAACACAACGGCTAACACGTGTCTCAAGTGCAGAGACGATCCCCAGATCCCCATGAGCTTAAGTCAATCCCAGTTGGCAGTTCTGTGTAATCCGTAAGTCCAACTTGAGTCTAGTAGAGATATCGGTACGGCGTATTACTCTGCGTATGAAGATAACACAGGGACTATACATAGGTGGTACTACTACGAAGTAATACTGGGCGTAGTAAGTGATACCAGAAAAGAACGGGATCTCGACACCGGTACACACGTGCTACTAACCAGAAGACGCTGCTCTCCGGGTTCGATGACAAAAACAGAAGATGAACGGGGAACTAGATCTGGTCGCCAAGGCGACCGACCGTGTCATGTCATCCTGATCGTACGCAGGCTATAAATAGGTAGGGTAGGCGGTTAGTAGCAGCTTGTCTTGGATTTCGAGAACGATGACATGTAGGCGAACAACAAATCAACGAATCCCGGGATATCTGAGACGGTACTACACTAATTCCAGCTTCACTCACCGCATCACCAACTCTTCCGTTTTTTAGATAACGAGAAAGAAGAGTCTCAAGTACGGAATAATGAGTTCCGCAGTTCTGCGTGCAAGTGCCGGACGGCGATCCGGCAGATATGATCGCACATGCGGCAACAACTGTCACGTTTCTATCTAGAGCATATCATATCTAATGGCAACTCATTCTATATCAATATCTACCCTAGGCAAAAGATAAACGTGTAAGTGCCTGCGTTTCCACCAGAATATGCAGCGCTAAGTGTCTGCAGCGTTGCGGATCCAGAACCCCTGAACGATCCACTTCATGCACGATTCAACCACGCACGCGTATCTCATACTTCTCTGCTCTGACAACAACGTGATGTGTCAAACATGCTTGACCTTGAACAGGTTTCCCCCACCGCCATCTTTAATGATTCCAGCGCGGCAAAGGCGTCAGCCCTCCCTCGTTGGAGCATTCACCACGTGATGCCTACCTCAATGCTCGACACGCATCCCCGAATGGTTACATGCTGCGTTTACTTACCTGGAGTAGGGTAGAGAAGGGAACGTGTAATCTTCTGACATGCCTATCGGCGTGTTTCTCGCTTGATGAGAAGATCACCTTCGCACTAACTTGCCCTCGCTGTCTCTTGCATACCACCTACACAAGATAAGGCAAAGGATGCGAGCGACAGCAAACACGTGAATCAAAACGCTCTCTCCCATTTCCATCTATGTACAAGATCATCATCATCATCATATCGTCTACGTTCATCTATCCAGCACGTAATCCCCCAACCTCAAACAACCCACCCCTAACCCGCGCCTGCAGATCCCGCACCACACCCCGGTGCACGATCCAATCCGCCTCGACGACAACCTTCTCCAGCTCGTCCAGCAGCCGCCCCAATCGCGCCACGCGCGCCGCGACAAGGCTCTGCAGCACGAGCCGCTCGTCATCGTCATCGAGCGGGCGATTACGTATGCTGATGCCGTAGTGCGTGCTGTTCTCATCATCATCTTGTCTGCGCCGCTTGCTCGCGTCGGGATTATCACGTCCCGCGCCACGGCAGAGATTCTCTAGTATTGACAGGACCCGACGACACATGGAGAGTAAGAGCATGGTGAATGCTGACTGTGTCCTACACCTCCGACACCGGAGCAAGGCTTCGCATTCGATGAGCGCTTTTTTCTGGTGTTGGAGGATGTCGTGCGGGTTTGTTCTTTGTTCGCTCTGTGACCAGAATGCGACCTCGATGGCTTCGTATGTGGTTATGGCACGGGAGAAACAGGAACAGGTCGTAGTGTCGGATTTATGAGTTTCTGCCAGTGACGGGACGGGTGAGGTAGTCGTCTCCGTGCTGAAGAAGACTTCTTCGCACTCGGGACTGTCATTCCAGGGTGAGTTCGTAGTGTCGGATATGTAGGGCATTGACTGCTGCCATGGAGTCATCGCATCTGGAAGGCCCATGTACTCGCTCTCTGCGACTAATCCAGAAAAACCATCCATAGTCCCAAAGTCAGGGACTTGGAACCCGCTGAGGTCTAGGTCTAAGTCGTCCAGCGTGCCAGGATAGATCATCTCATGACCTGAAGAGACCGTCCCGAACTCATCATCGGCCGTTATATCCAAAGGCACGGACGGTGTTCTCAACGGAGATTGCATCTGGGGTGTTTCCGGTGGCGTAGGTGCCTGCACCGTCGAACGCGTCTTCTTGTGACAATTCCCCCTCGGTGGGTTAGGATAGCGACAGTCGATCTTCTTGGCCAAACAACGCTGGCAACCACCTGGTTCACCGGAACATTTCAGCTGTAAAGACATTAGCCAATCTGCAACTCACATCGGACTCGACAAGAATTTACCTTGCTAATGCGACACTTGGTGCACGCAATCTTCGCCAACCGCCCCTCCCGCTTCTTCGAAAACGGCGGCCTCGTCGCCTCGAATATATATGCCTGGTCGGACCGACCATTCTGTTTCAGCGTGCAGAACATGGTGATGTAGGTACCTATCCTTGATTCTTATCGGCTCGACGAAAGGAGAAAAAACGTTGTCGGAACGCGCCCATTTGCCGATGTCCTCAACAATATATATAAGATGGCTTATTCCGTAACATATGGTCTCACTTCTCGACAACCTCGTGTAAGTACCCAAGACTGTATCGTGTAGTCAGATATCGCAGCGACTGTCGTCTCAAAAACGGCAGCTGTGTACATGCTGATCCCGACAGGGGAGATACTGGTAAGAACCGGGACCCCCGTCGAGACGACGACAGATGATAGGCAGACAGGTAAGGCTTAGGCAGGTTGTGAAACCCGCCGAGTATGTACGCACGTATTACTTACATGAGGGCGTTGACCTGGTAGCGTGAGGTTGACATGCCATGTTTGCATGTACCGTGGTAGACGGGACAGGGGATGGTAAGACTAGGAGTACTCGTAATGTTCTCATCCAGTTGAGAATACGACCGTAACTGTCAACTTGCAAACTAACTAAACTGTCGTCCAAGGAAGGATTGTTTATCCCGTTGACGAGTCGAAGGTAGGTACATCTTACACCCCGGTGTCAGATCCTCAGCTGGGGTTGATGACATCCGCACCCTCACTCACTCACTCTCAACATACAAACAGTAAAACTAGTGTACGGTCTTATCTGACACGTCCCAAGAACTGAAATCAACGAATCCTCATCCCGTAACCAAGTTTCCATTCCCGCCATTACCGTCCCTCAGCTTTCTCTTGGCCCCGACACTAACTCGCAGACTACCTATTCTCACCCCAGATGCCAGTAAGCACTTCGGTCTTCTACCAATGTTTCCTTTCATGTACATACTCCACCGGCCCAGACCCTCAGGATTTCTTTACCGATGGTGTGGAATCTATACATAGTCTATCTGGATCTTGGAACTCTTAGCGCCGCCTTGAACGGCCCAGGTCGGGATGCTGGAAATAGGTTCGTTGAAGATCATGTGGCCCTTGGAAATACGATCAATGCGGCTGTACCTTAGCAATGCCCTCTTAGTCGAGCGGGTTGAGTCTCTTGGTGAACTTCGGCGATGTCAGCTTACACACAGTTCTCAACGACCAGTCTCAACACCGACGTCTTTTCATCTTTGATGTTGATGAGTTCACTTTACGTTGGTATCGCCGACACCAACATCATGTGCCAAAGATCTACATTCCGCCAAGCGCATCATACAAGCAATATCCCAGCGTAGCATTGCATATAATTCCTCATATAAGTAGCTGAGCGCCAGCTGGTGGCAATTGTTCTCAGCGTCACTCTTTTTCCATTCACTTGAAAGAAGCGCGCTGAAGAAATGAATTGTCGAATCAACTGCGTCGCCATAAATGAAGGTCTCGGCGCCGCGGCACCCATCTTCCGATGTCCATTCCGAATGCTTGATTCGGCGATAAGAAGAGCGCACGCCGGAGAAGTCCGTTTTCTCGGCACCAGAGGACATGGAGAGGTGGTTCGCGTTACGCTGCAGGGAAATCTGCGATTTGGGGAGTTGATTTCATTGGGTAATTGTTAATTAAGCATTGATTGAGTTGCAGAGAAGCAAAAGATGTTGAAAGAGTTGGTGATAATGTGAATGGAGTGTACAATAGCTGCCGGCAATGGAGATGTCGGGTAGTTCCGCGCTCATCACGTCCACCACCACTCGTACACGTACCGTAGTTTCAACGCACCAGCCATCAACTTCACTCGATTATTATCTTAACCGTTTGCGTGTCTCGGTAATGTGAATGTACGATGTCGGTGACATCGTCTTCCTTATCCAAAGTCCTCATGTTCCCGGTAGAGAAAGCCACTCCTCCAACCTCCCACACGAAACCGCATAACACCATATTTCCTTCAATAACACAACACCAACATGTCAACTCCCTCATACCTATAATATCTCAATCCCTTCAAACCCTCAAAATCCCAGTCCGCCTAGCTATAACTCCTCCGGTTCAACGCATCCTACATCCGCCAAGCCACGCTCGCTTTCCGTCCCTTCCTACGCATGCCTCTTTGGGAATTTGGATTAATGATCAAACACCTTCCTATCCCAGCCGTACCTATCTCGTTCTCATCCCTCATCTAATCTCTGGTCCCTCGTCTCTAGCCAGATACTACTGAAAACTATTTGACATAGGAGGATCAATAGAGCGCAATGCGTAGTAAACACTCCAGATCGATCCGTCGCTAGGAGGAAATAAGTAAGCACCTTGTTCAATGTCACGATCCAACAGGATCTTGAAGATCATGTATTTCGTGGGCTACCTATGTCACAGCTGTATGCAGATCGAACTCTGCCTCTCTTTCATGCGTCCAGGTAGGGAAATCAATCCCAGTCCCCCGGTAGGATCAACACCTTGACCCAGGTGCATCAAGCCGATGTCGTACATATCAGGTCCCTGTCCTTGTCACGTCCCTGTCAATCGCCAGGAGCTACAACGACGAATCATGAAACCTGCTCGTTACTTCGTACTTCAGGCATGATTCCCTACTTCCTATCTAGGTCTTTTCGTCCCAAGCTGTTCACTACCCAGCCCTTCGTCCCAGCCCTTCAACCCAATCCACCTATCACTGCCATTGGACGTGAGTACGAGTAGGTTAAGTCAGTGACCCAAGAACGCAACGCATAACTTGAATCTCAAATCACGAGCTGAACCTCCCCTCTCCTCTCCCTCCCATGTTCCTCTTCCTCACCCGATCCCGATTCTACTCCCCCTCTGCTCTCCTCTTCCTCCACGTCCCTAGTATCCCGTAACGACCTGCCTAATATCGAACTATCATTCAATAAGACCAGCCCTGGTCTCGTCTCTCCTCCTCTTCTCCCCTGTTTGCTCGCTTGCCTGCCGTATCGTTCGCTCGCTTCCAGCTGCCTGCCCTGCCCAGATCTCCTGCTCGCTTCCCGTCTGTATTGCCTGCCCTGTTAGGTATCCAAACCGAGTCGGAAAGAATTCCAAATCTCTTCAACCGCCAGCTCATACACACATACACATCTACCTACCAAAAGATATATTTATATCCCAACCGAGACACGTGCCAGCATGCATGCACGAGCGCCAACCGGCAGCCCGTGCCGTGGACCGTTCTACCATCAACCTTCCTCTGTACTTACTCCCTTATTCGTATCCCTAAATCTGTACTCCCTCAATTGAATACTCGTATCGTACTTACGTCCTTCATATCTATATCATAGTCATCACGTAGAGCCGTAATGAGATCTGATACAAACAAGCAATCCCAGCCCAACACACACCCAATGCCACCGGGTAAGGGCACGAGTAAGCATAGCAGCGAGCACGGTCTACACCGCTCGCTACACATGTACTGACTCCAGCAGATTATATTGTAAGCATTCAAGAACGTACGATGTGAAAGCTCTACTAGTATCACAACACAAGTTACCAACTTGCTCATTCCGTACCAATCTGTATTACCAGTAACAGTTGTGATAGCACTACATGACTAGTCCTACAGAGTACAAACCAAACAATCAATATCATAACCATACTCTCTCCCCATACTTGCTCTCCACCAGGATCTAAGAACCGGGAGCAACAGTGCCACTCGCGCGTTGATCTCATCCTTCCCGCCTACTCATGAGTCATCACTTTCCTAATCTGACGCCTGTTGCGAAGTCCGGACAGATCCCTCAGATGACTCCTCTTCCGGAACCTCGATAGATCCCTCAGGTGCCCCAACATACGTATACTTGAGCGAGTCGGCACTCGCACCAGTGACCATCACTGTCTGCGGATGACCCGGCATCAGATCAAACGCATTGTCGCTGAGCACGACATCCGCCGTTTCCTGAAACACAAAGCCCTTTGTAGGGCGCCCCGCCGAGATCTCGATCGTGTTGTCCGAGATGACCTTGGTCGTCACCACCCGCTCTGTAAAGTCCAGGTACTTCAAAGGTTGCGGCCAGTACGCGTCGGAAGCCACGACTTTATTCTGATATTCGATAGTGGCATAGATCACGTATGGATCATACTCGCCAAGGTCGGTGAACGGGACTTCAGTATGACAATCTTTCAGAACCTCAGTCGTGCCGTTCGGCGCTACCTCCACGCCATGGAGACTCATTACTTCTCGTACGAAGGCACCTGTTCGGATCGAGAAGAACCGCACAACCACGCAAACCGTCACCGGTTCCGGCATGTCGCTGACAATCCACAAGTCAAACTTGTCATCCCTGAGTGACACCGATGGATCAGAATGTCCCGATGTCCAGTCATAATATGGCCGCGAGATCCCAACATCCAGACTTCGTAAGGCCTGCTTGATAGCATAGTACGCGGGTTTCTTCACAAGGTAGTAGTCAACCACGGCCCAACTCATCGTCGGCCAGCAGTCATTGAGCTGCCACACCAGCACGCCTCCACACTTTCTCGTCCCCCAGTCGCGACGCCAGCTCTTGTACGCAAAGCGCATGGCTTCGGCCTGGACGAGCTGCGTCAGGTGGGTGTAAGACTCGAGATCATGCTTTGGCGTGAAGTTCTCATGCACGTAGGCCGCCAAACGGCGCTCATGATCAATCGCCTTGTTGCGAAAATCCATCATCATCGATCCTGGATATCTCTGCTTCGCGTCCGTGATCATGCGGCGCGTAGTTTCCACGTGAGGATATGCCTCCACTAACAAATCGTCAGTATACAGTGGCTATGAAACCATAGCCTCAGCTCGAGTGTCTTCCCAACTCCTGCGCCCCTTCACTCATGTAGGACTGACGAGCTCAATGCTTACTTACTTCCGAACTCGCTTATGAATCGCGCAGATAGCCGGGGAGCTTCTTGGTATCTACACATGGGACCGTGCCAGACTAGACAAGTCAGTATCTGACGTGTAAGCCGGATACTTGGGAGAGAGACATACTATCCCATTGATGCTTATCACCGACCGTGGGGTCCGCCGTAGGTTTGCCATCGCCCCAGGGACTGGTAGGGTGACTGTTCAGAGAGTAGCATTAGCCAGAAGATCTCACGAGAAACCGTTGAATGTGAACGAGCAAGCATGCGTACTAAATAGCGGACGGGTGTTCTTCCCGAACAATTGATGGTAGGAGATATTCATAGGTATACCGGGCCGGGAAGTTGGTTCGTAGCCAGGATTGGGGGTCTTTGTCCTCATAATTGTATTCAAGGTGATAGCGCTCTTGGACCTGGTAGTCCTCATTGCTGCCGGCCCAGATCACCAGGGACGGATGCGACCTTAGTCGTCGAATGTTCTGCTGTGCCTCCTTTTTCACCGAGTGCAAAAAGTCCGCATACGTCGGGTAGGACGCGCAGGCAAAGGCGAAATCCTGCCAGACCATGACTCCGAGCTCATCGCAGGTCTCGTAGAAGATGTCGGATTCGTATATTCCACCGCCCCAAACACGAACCATGTTCTGGTTGCCTTCGCGAAGAAGACTTACCCAAGCACGATATCGCTGCGGCGTGACTTGAGACAAGAAACTGTCAGCCGGGATCCAGCACGATCCGCCACAAAAAACGTCTCTGCCGTTGATCCGGAAGAAGAACGACTTTCCATATTTGTCGGGTCGTTGTACAAGCTCAGCACGACGAAAACCAATCATCTTGGTCTTTGTATCGAAACCTGGCACCGAAGCTGTCAGGCGGTAGCGAGTTTGAGGTCCATGATTGAATGGATACCATAGTTTTGGTTGAGTAATGGTGACGGGCAGTTCTGCTATCCCGTGTTGATCGACTGCGCACGACTTCTCAACAACCATGGTGCCGCCTAATAACAAGGACAAATGAACCCTTGAGCAATTGACGACTCTAGCTCGGATGTGACCACAACATTGCTGTAAGTCTTCTGAAACCTCCATATCCGCCCAAACGTCTTCAACCCTGCGAACGAACTGTTCAAGGTAAATAGGCTTCCAAGGGCCGGCAGTGATCAGGATGGGACCCCAATCCCAACCCCAGTGGTCTGTTGAAGTCAGGAGTCAGCCATCTTTTTTTCTGCCTCCTTACGTCCGTACATAGCACAATGGTACAGCCCAAACGCTGCCGAGAGTACATACATTGGGCTTTTCGGACAGGCACACGACTGACGTGAGTCTGTCTGACGTGGAACTCGTGCTCTGGGTGCTTATTGACCCGCGATGTGCCCTGAACCAGAGAGGATGCGAAAACGATTTCTAGCGTGTTTAAGTTTCGCAATCGGTCATCCAGGCAGACACGGTGAGAGTGGAACATGTTGTCAGAGTGCAGGATCGGTATGCCATTTAGGTAGACGGTCGCAATAGTGTCGAGACCCTCGAACACGAGATCTACCGTCGTCAACTCGGAATTCTCGGGCTTTGGGAATTTTGTTTTGTAACGCCATTTCTTCGTACTGAGATGGCGGCATTTCAGCTCATTGAGGTCCAGGAAAGGGTCCTTTATGCTACGGGTGTGTGAGCGCAGTGGTCATATGGAACAGCCTGCATCTTTCCATGAGCTGGAGTAATCAATACGACCCGACATACATATTATTTTGCTTCAAACCCACGTGAAACTCGGTCGGGACACGGTCCACAGGAATCCATGGGGAGGACGCATGATCGCCGTTTTCCGGGTCTTCGCGAAAAGACCATCCATTGCTCAAGTAATGTCGTTGGAAAGACGTCTGCATTGTGCTATCTTTGTCAAAGTCTGGGACAGGGAGATACGATAATACAAGTGGTGAGTACTGGCCAAAGTCAAGGTATGTATGTCAAGGACGTGTCTGTTGTTGTGCTATATGGTCTATGTTGACGAAGACGCGGGCGTGAAGCTCGACGAAGGACGGAAGCCGCTATATAAATCGAGGGCAGCGGACTGGGTACCTCATACATATCCAAAGGAGGAAGGTAACAAGGGGGAAGAGAGAAGAGAGATTCAGGTGAGGGACGACACCTCTTAATCCATCGATTCGACGTGCAACAACGCCAGGTGCAACCGCTGCTGCATGATGGGTCGTGCGTGGATGTAAGCAGTGCAACCTGCTAGGTACGGAATACTTGCCGTGCAGTCTGCATTCACGCTCGTGATGAAGTGAGGAGCGAGTGAGGAGCAGTACCTCCACGAGGAATCCCGGGTATAGTTGAGATACCTCCATACTCTCGGATATTCAGCCCATCCGTGCAAGACCTCATGATCAGTCGACTACTACCATAAGTCATCATGTTCCTTTTTGATCTCTTATTCACAGATGCATATCGACCTCTGCAATAGCTCTGCAAGAGAGGAAGGGTATCCGTAGGTATCATTCATCCACATCGTTGCGGAATCCAATGGTAGTTGACATCCAAGTCACCACTGCGGAATGATACCTACTAATTAGCCTAATGACCCCCATTTATGGATTACACGTACCCCCATTTACTTACAGCGTCATGTCCTCCCACTCAAAGATGCGTGAGCAACGTATGCCCGTGTAATCCGCAGGTGTTGAATGGTGGTCAAGCGCGAGCAAAGGATCCTGTGATCAGCATATCGCATAAAACAGACTGGGGGAATTCGTTGCGGGGTTTTCGGGTGAGGGTGTTCGTCCATTGAGTATTTCTCGGCGCGCACACACCCGAACTGCATATCCTCCAAGGAAACCCCAAGAGAACCCCAAATCTCCAAATTCGCCTTGCTTCAGCGTTTACCGGGGCTGATTCTGTCTTGGCACAGACCCGAAAGGCTTACTGTTGAACAGAAATGCGTCGAGAAGTCACGAGCCAATCCAACCCGGTTCTATCAAACTTCATCTTCATGTACTGACATCGAACCGAGATCTCAGCTGGGATAAATGCCGTCACAGTCGTCAGCCAAGACTCTTGGAACCCCGTCGACGAATTACCGTGTGAAGGAATACTACCTGAATTTGGCCTTGCCGTTCAGGCTCATCCCGTTAGAAAACGCCCCTATGTCCGGGATAAGGACAAGAGCATTCTGCTGAAATACGGAATATTTGCTAATCTTCGATGAGAACTCACGGCGATGCGTCAATCCTCACAGAAAAGAGGTCAGTCCATCATACGCTTCGGACATGAAGACATCCTTGAGTCAATGATAGGACTGCGCTTGTCGGGCGCATGGTAGGTTTTTATCTTATCCCCATCTTATCCTGGATGCTTCGTGATCGCCTTTCTGGTGCTGAAAGCTCGACATATTCCGTTCCGCCTACACGCCACTCGTGTTATGAAAAACGACCGGGTGAAGGACATCATGAGTTCTGAGACTGACTGGCTACCGTTATAAACCCCACAGCGCGCCTACCATGTTCAAGAACATGCAAACTGCATGCGGATTGTCGCTGAACCGTCCTGGTCAAAGTACACTTGAAGTTACAAGGTGCTCGAGGTCGCGTTTCATCGGGAAGGAGATGGTGCCCACCCTCATTGAATTCTTCTAGAGGTGCCTGGACAACTATTCGCAAACACGCTCAGTATGTTGCCAGTTCGAAGGCGCCCCAAGCCACGATAACTCGTGACGGAATGTACAAGCAGCCGACCGGCAATCAAGCTCGTCGCGGTGGTGACGCAGCAGCTAACTGCCCACGCGATATGTCACAAGGCCATTTGTATGAGAGCGATTCGGGCTTCTCGGATGAACGAACACCACCAATACACAAGGTAGAGAACCTCGAAGGCATTATACCACGGTTCACGGTAATATTGATGAGATATCAACGGTCTGTGGTCTATTCGCGCGGATAGCTTGGCATCATCGCTTGGGATCGATCTGATCGTTCGTCGCGTCACGGCATGGACGGGAAGGCAATCGGCAGACTGGAGCCAGGCAGCGTGACACCGTAAATACGAGCGTGTGTGCTGCGAATATATCAATTCGTACCTATCCCGACGTACCTGTCCATAGAGTCTCGGTTTGCAGAGTCTCGGTTTGTATGGAACAGCTTCAAGGTGAGGGGCAGGTGTTTTTGACTTCGAAGTCTCCATTGATCGGCCCGCAACTCCACAGCGAGCGTTACGTAAGCCGTTCCGCCGTTTTGACATCACCGACGAAGACGATCCTGAAAAGGGGGTGGCTGGATGTGGCTTTAGTTGATCTTTGTTTACAACCTGTCAACGGGTTTCCAACTCTTCTCTCGTCAGTCACCGACAGTTGACTCTTTTTGCGCGATCAAACCGATAGTGTGGGTGTTATGAGGCGCGGTTACCCCTAATCACCTAGCAAAGTGGCCGAGCAAACGTGGTGGCCGGATAGACTTGGACTTCCGCTATTCACGGTCCCCTTTTCGCGGTTCGTGTGAACGCTATTCCGCATACATTCACATTTAGAGAGGGAGCTCTCTTTGAGTCTGCGGAGTGCGTATATAAAGTCACTGGTTGATGCTCAGAATTCAAGCCATGAATCTCACATCCCAGTCCGACTCATGAGCCATGCAGTCCGGTCCATGAGTCCTGGCATAGGTACTTGGCGTGCTACGTTCCCTATGCATATGATTATTGCTCAACTCTCACAGAAGCTCTCATCAAGGCGAATCAAATCGTACACTCATCGCCCCTATCTTTCACACTGAATCGGGATGGTGAGTCTGAATGGATTCGAATGGCTTAATGAGACTTACAGGTCGCGGACGCAAGCATGTTTGACGAACTTACTTGGTAGCTACCGAAACGAAGGCTGAGTGGCCGGCTTTGGCAAACCTCTGATACAACTTTTTCGAGGAAGAAATCGAATTGATAAACCCGAATTCAATGCTCGAACCCAGTGAATTAGACCGAACCTGCAGCACGTATCGTTCGTTCCGAAGTGAACTCACTCGTGATGATCAATGAGTCTCAGCACGACAAAAAGAACTCGTTCGAGTCTCAAACCGGCACGGCACTTCTTCAGATCCAGATCCTTAGAGCAAATAAGGGCCTTCGGAACAAGAGTGCGCTCGTTAATCACATGAGTTTTGATTAACCACTGGGTGCCAGTCCGCACGAAACATCAGATCTGGCAGAGAGAACAGCCAAAACGCGACAGCTTCAATCACTTCCGTCGCACACCCCGCATCCCCACCCAATGGATCCACCGGCCCGATAACCTTATCAGCCAACCAATCAACGCCCACGATAAGCTCCAAAAATAAAATCCACCAAACAAGAAAAAAAAGAAAGAATCAAAAAAAGAAACAAATGACCTCGCTGGGGGTCGAACCCAGAATCTCCTGATGGCTGATGATTAGATAAGGATTTGAAGTCCTTATCTGACTCTCGTAGTCAGACGCCTTGCCATTGGGCCACGAAGCCGATGCTTGTTGCTTGTTTGTTGGAGGGACGGCGTGCTACGAGGGACTAACATTGGGAGCACGACGTTTGCGAACGAAGGGAAAAGGTAGGTAGGCGAAGGATGGGTAGTGGTGGTGATGGATGCTTGAGGTCTGCTATGATGAATATTGTGATGATAAACATGTATATACAGAGCCAAGCCACATTCCGAGCAGGCGAAAGACAGCAAAAAAAAGCGTCGCACAGGTAGAAGAGGAAGAATTCATATACCACCGACCCGTCCGTCTGTCTGTCTACATCCTCATCATAATCATTGCTCCCTTCCCTTCCCATCTAGGTATATATGCTATGTTCAAGTGTGTGATCTTTCTTCGCGCTCGAAAGTCTCAAGCTCATCATTCAGCTCAAACAGAATATACTCATTGTGGTTGGTATGTCTCAGCCACGTCGGCAACGTAAAATCGCAAACGCCGCCAAACCCATTATTTCATCGCGTTTCAAACGTAAGTAAGAAAAAAAGATATCAGAAAGTGGAAAAGATGAGAAGAAGAGTATAGAGGAAAAGAGGTCATGAATCTACCCTATTGAATGAATATCTCTCGCGACGCCCCTCATCAAGAAAAAACTACACAACCTACGGCACTACTCCTATCAGACAGCGCTATATCCACCACGGCTTCCGCTCCCTTGAACTGTGTTGAGTACGCGCCTAGCCCAATCTCGCAACAGGTAGGGGATATCGCGGATGGTATCGCCGTGGGGTAACAGGTCCCAGCCTCGTGCTCCGTAACGGTTGTAGTTAAGCCAGGAACCGAATATCAAGTACGCAGCGGTACCAAGGAAGACACTGTATATTATGTTAGTATAGTGATAGGCTGGAGCAACGTATAAGTCAGTATGGCAACTTACAGAATCACAATCCATGTGAAGAGACCCCAGTGGGAGCTGGGCTTGTCGACTTCGCCATCGCCGCCGTCGCCACCATTGCCATCATTTCCATCCGAGCCATCATCGGCCGTGCTCTCGCATGCGTACTTCGAAGACCAGGTCAAATGCAGCACATCCACCTCGGTATCGATATCGCTGGGGCCATATCGGTCGAACACAAGACTAGGGTTCTTCTCGATACCAAGCTGCTCCTCCTTCGGCGGGGCATCAGGCTCCTTATCACCACCATCCTCGCCATCACCAGGCTTCTTCTCGTCCTCATCGCCACGGGTCTCAACGGGGTCGTCGTTAGGTTCATATTTATCCTCCGACTCGTACTCGCCCTCGGTCCCGTCGAGATCCTTATTACAGACAAAATCGATCACCGTGTTCTTCTTCCGCTTGACATTCGTATCGGTGTACGCGAAACCGCCCTTCAGGACCACACGTAGCCCCTTCTTTCCCGACTCGGGATCGATTTTGCTGAGTCGCGACACCTCGGGATCGAGAGAGCCACCGCCGCCGCCCAGCATCGCCAACTCGCCCGCAAGCGGGGTCACCTCTTCGATCGTGTTGATCTCATCTCCGGGCTTGATCAAACGCTTGATGGCACAGACTGTTCAACGAACGCAGTTAGCAATGCGCATGAAGAAATACAGAACAGCTGTGGGTCAACATACCACGAGTATAGTTAGGGCAATGATCGCCATCCTTTTTCTTCAAGGGCGCGCAGATATCCACGGTGTAAGTCGTGTTATGTAAACGGTTGCCGTCGACCCGACTTGTCACGACGGAGTGAGGCCCGCCGAGCGCCTTGAGATTGAACTGCTGCCCGTCCGCCACGATGTGGTCGCATCTGAACATGGCGGCCGCGGGCAGCGGTGCCAAGAGGAGGGAGAGGAGGAACGCGGCATCCGCGTGCGGTGTGGAGAACTTCATTGGGAAACACGGAGCGATATGGAGGTGAGCGGGAAGAGATCGCGGATTTTTTTCACAGGAGGATGAGGCGAGTATCGGATCGTCTGGAGGGTTTGGCCGGGGATATCGGTCAGATGAGAGGCTGGTGTCTCGATGTGAATGGAATCAGGGAGTCGGCTGGCTTAGAGATAAGGGCGCATGAATGACCGCAGAAGAGAATCGTTAAAAATATCTTTTGTCCTTTAGGATGCGGCGGAGTGAGCTTGCAACATATGCCGCTGTTGCTTAGGTAGATCTCAAGCCGGTAGGACTACCTAGGCACCGAAAGCTTGGGTTAACGATCAGGTCGGTATGGCTGTATGTGTGTGTAGGTGTGTAGGTAGGGAAGTGCTAAAGAGGTAAGTTGGTAGGTCCGTTGTCGACGTTATCGTCATCGCATGCAGGGGTTACAGTACATGTGTAGATACGTACCGTATCTAATCCGTACGGAATAATCCGTATTCTGTTGGATTGGATCGGATTACGTAAAGGTGTCTAGGCCGGAACAGGAAAGGACTACGGGTCATGTGACAATGGGGCG
>JAJFDJ010000181.1:0-44214 GCA_028637755.1 Xylariaceae sp. X170 | reverse complement strand
TCCGTGACGAAGGGGCGTCCGGCATCGTATCTGTCGACTGGTTAGCATCGTGAGCCGTGTCCCGGCCTTAGCCGTGTAACATCTATGGATTTACGCTATGACCATAGAGTGTCCAAGCACAGACATGGTCGTCGCCCACCATGAAGCTAAGCCGTCCCCCACCACACAACGTGAGGACGCAGAGTATAAGAAAGATTCCTACTCATGTAAATTTAGTTCTCTTTCTCTCTTCCTTCCCTGGTTTAGAGTCTTTGTTCATAGCATCAATACAGGGTGTCAGAACCTGCTACCTCATCTTAACACTTTTGCTTCGAATATGGCTCGAACTAGTATAGTTTTCACACTATATTTCTATGTGTCCTTCTCCACAACTCCACTCATTATTTATCTTCCTCATTTCCTCATCCTTCTCATCTTCATGCGCACTCACACTATCTCGTCCCTCGTCCACTGCTTCCATGAGGGCTCCTGCAATAGTCAAATATGTTAGTCATGTTCATTGCCCTGCCTTTACCACATGATTTTCCTACATACGTGCTGCTTTTTTCAATGCCCGCGGAGTGGAGTCATTACGCGTAAATCATGCTTCTGATCGCGCATTGAGGAACGCATCATACTCATCCCCACAGTTCAGTTCTGCGACGTTTAGTGGTACGCACCCTCCATCTGTACGCCCTTTTCACCCCTTCACACACTGTGTACACTTCTTCGTTTTTGCGCCCACATCTGTTGCGCAGAAGTGGTCAGGGTTGCGAGCCACGTGATTCAGGCAATTGCCACAGATTATATTGATCTCCTCATATGCTGCTGCATCCCATGCCTGGTGTGACGGTTGTGCCTAAGATCTAAGCAGTAACCGTCATCACAGAGCTCCTCAGTACTGCTCCATAAGGTCTCCTGTCAGTACGCGACATAGGAGCTTGTCATCATCATCTACGAAGCTCCCTTCTACAAGGCTGAAGCTATGACCAGCTCCCCTCCACAACACAGCTCGCCGTCACCCACCACGAGCTCGATTATCTACGGATTCACGCTAGGACCATGTGATCTCCAAGCACAGACATTGCCGTCGCCCACCATGGAGCTAAACCGTCCCTCACTACAGAACGTGAGAACGCAGCGTATAAGAAGGATTCCTACTCATGTAATTTTAGTTTTCTTTCTCTCTTCCTTTCCCTAGTTTAAAGTCTTTGTTCATAGCATCAATACAAGGTATCAGACCTTCTACCTGATCGTATCACTTCAGACCAGGGCTCGGTGGTTCGTGGCAGGTCCCGCAGACCTGAGCGAGGCACAGACCGTGCTAGTCGAGCCATATCGACACAAAGAAGGCAGTCGGCGTTTTTTTAGAAGTGGTTGACGTTTTTTGGGGGGGGGCCCTTGGTGTTCTGGAGATGTAGACAGGGACAAGACCAGACTGGAGGAAGAATCCCTACACTTAAACCTGTAGGAAAGGCAGAAGCAATCCCTCGTCACTTAACCCTACCTAAACCGTAATGTGCTTGGTGCGTGAGTTTGGGCCGAACACTTTGGCGGGTGCAGATCATACGGCAGACAAACGATTGCCCCCTCCAAAGTGCAGGCTCACGGTCCCCCAATACGAAGTACGAATTGCCTCTCCTGCTGCCGTAGCCCGGTCCCCTCAAAGTGTGTTGTAGAAGAGAATACGGAAGAGGAAGACTGTATTATAATACAAATACCAGGAGGTGGCAATTGTGAGCAGCGTGGTTGAAATAATAGGCTTCATTGAATAGGTGAGGCCGGCGGCCACAGTGGCCCGCGAGGGCATGGCCCATGAGCCCTGCCGCCAGCTTATGGCACACGTCCGATTTGCCCTACTATCATTGCTATAATTCTTTGTTTTGCATAACGCTCACAATTTTCATTTCGGGTCTAGTGGGCTAATAAAAGCACTTGCACCTGTGGTGTAATCCTATTTTGCAGACATACCAGATTTCAGTGAATGATATTTTACCAGTAAATCTATAGTTCAAATGTGTGAACCACTTTAAAAAATGAAGAAAATCATTTAAGCTCACCAAAATGAGCCGTTCACCTAATTGAGCTGCTCCCATCAGTCTGACCTGTTTTATCATTTCAAATGTTCATTAGGTGAGAACTGTTTATATTCGAAGTTGCTCATAAAGATGTAAGCCGCATATATACTGTTCATAAGTTCAATTTTCAAAGAAAAAAAGACAATCATTAATATTCACTACAACACTCATCTCACCACATCATATCACATTTTATAAACAAATAAGTCACTTACTTTGAAGATCATTATGACAACAATTCCAACTACGACATTCATTTTATTTATTTTAATCGTTTACGATTTTAATACAAGCATTATTAACACTTTTCTTTTATTTGTTTATTTTCCTATATATGGATTGTATGTATGGGATAGTTGTTAGCAATTTTTTATGTGAGATCTGAACTTTTCACTCATTGGAGTCGTTCATAAGTTGAGGCCATAGATTTTCCATAATGTAATCTTATAATGGTTCACTTTTAGTGCAACGTTTTTGAATGGGGTGGTAAACATACCTCTCAATTGAACTAACTGCTCAAGGTGAGTGCAGCTCCCTACTTGAATTTTTCGGTCCAATGATCCATACAAATGCAACTAGTCAATTGGGCGAGGTAAATATACCGCTCACTGAAACTGAGAGTTGCAGCTATGGTGGGGTGACAGAATTGAAGCCTGGCTTTTAGCCAGATCACATTTTCGTGTTTTTCCACTTCACCGACTGTGTCTACACTCGATTTCAACAATGACTTCAAACACCCCCACACAAGGTTGCAAGCCACCACACCAAATTACACCACACCACACCACACTACATCACAGCGGCGGATGTATCCACCGTACCAGCAATAATAAGCGACATATCCCACCTACACCCCATTACACGATACATCACGGTGTAGTGTACGTGGTGGATGTGGTGTACGGATTATCTGATCGTAACTAACAACTCCATCGATAGTAGATTACTAATTTTAACAGCTGTTTCTGTGACTTTTGTGCGCGCCGCAATAATTCACTATTACCATTCCAACATTATTCACTACAGTAGCAGCAGTATCTCGTATGACAATGTCACTTACAATGTCGTCGCAACAAATGCCGCCGAGCTCCCCTGTTCTCACTACCATGCCCGATAATGAGATACCTGACGACTACCTGGATGTTTTACTTTTCCGACACTTCAATGGATACGTGTGGTCTCAAAGGGACGTTAACCGTACAAGTTGGATCTGGCAACACGGTTATGATATCCAAAATGAACGCGAAAGGCGCTGGGTTTGTCGGATCTGCATCCTGAAGCGACATCCTCAACCAGGCAGCTGTAAAGCTAACGGTTTACAAAACGCAAGTAATCATCTATTTGCGGAGCATAGAATTACAGCACCGGAGGGAGAGGTCAAATCGAGGGCAGAAAAACGTGCTGGCGGGCAGACGACAGCACTGCGATCCGTTGCATCATTCTTCAATCTCAATGTCAATACACAACGCGACCAGACGATTGCAAACACGCTTATAAAGTCGTTCGACAAAGATCACTTCCACCGCCTATTAGTCGAGTGGATTGTTGGCGACAACCTGCCGTTCAGTATCGTGAACAGCGATCGTTTACATGCGTTATTCAACTATTTACAACCTTCGATCCAAGTTACTAAAGCAACGCTATCGCACACCACTCTCACTAGTAAAATCGTAAGAGAATACGAACGACATCATAATACCGTCATACAATCACTCGCAAGAGCTGCTGGACTAATCCACATCTCCTACGATGGGTGGACTGCGATAAATAAGCTTTCGGTGTTTGGAATCACATGCTTCTTTAGAACGGAGCATAACAAGATCCACAAACTTGTTTTAGGCCTGCCGGGGATCTCTGGAAAACATACAGATGCTAATATAGGTGGTGAAATCTTAGATATATTGCGTCACTATGGCATCGAAGAAAGGATTGGGTTTTCCACTCTGGACAACGCATTTAACAACGATGTTGCGCAAGATGTAATCGGAGCTGAATGTGGGTTTCAAGGTGCGACGAGGCGCATTCGGTGTTTTGGACACATTCTAAACTTGTCGGCTAAAGCACTACTATTTGGTGCAGATAGCGACATTTTTGAAAACGATCTATCTGTCAGCGAAGAAAACTACACATTGTGGCAAAAAACAAGCCCGGTGGGCAGATTACACAACATCGTTGTTGATATTGAGCGTAGCGGGTGGTTGACGAGACGATTAAGAGAGTTACAACAGGTGAGGTCTTCGTTTCTGTCTACTCAACATATGCTAATATAAATAACAAGGGAAAAAATTAACAGAAGCGACAACGCTCGTGATCGTTCTAAGAAACCTCTGTCTATCGTCATGGATAACGATACGAGGTGGTTTTCACAACTATATATGATTCGTCGAGCTATCAAATTAAAATCGTTTCTATCTGTGCTTCTATTTGAGTTCCGGACGGAGTGGGAACAAGACAACGTCTCGAAAAGAACTGGTCAGATCTCTGAAAGCGCACGATCTCGCATGCCGCGTGTTCTTACAGACGATAATATGATAAGAGATCGAGATTGGGAGGTTCTGATCGAGATTGAGCTAATTTTGACATCATACGAGACGGTGTTACGCACATTGGAAGGTGATGGACAGATTCGACGACGTAAAACGGGATTCGAAGGCTCGTACGGCAATATTTGGGATGTCGTATTGGGTTATGAGCTTTTGCTCGACTCCCTCAATTCCGCTAAACAGCGCGCATTGAATCTGCCCGATGGGGACTATCTGAAGATCGGAATTAGTTCAGCATGGTCGAAACTGAACTATTACTACGAGCGTTTGGAAGAGACACCTGTCTACTTTGTTGCGTTAGCCTTACATCCCGGATATATATGGGACTGGTTCGAAGAAAGCTGGAGCCACAAGCCAGAGCTCGTTACAAAAGCACAGCGCATGGTGCACGATGTGTGGCTCACAGACTACGCTTCCTTGCGCTGCTCGCAAGCTACGAGTGTGTTAGATTCGTCCGACGATGATGCGACGACACTACTGGACCCTTCACTAGCGACGGCTACATCTGTAGCTCGAGAACCACCTGCGAAATGACAGCGATTTCATAATTCATTCGAGCGGCATATAAATAAGCCAGTATCGTCGGATGACGAGGATATTGCAATCGACGGCGATGAGTACGAGTACTGGCAGAAGCACAAAGAAAAAGCAGACCGAAGAGTTTGCGATCCGCTGAGGTATTGGTACGAACAACGACATCGCTACCCTCGTTTATCTCGAATGGCTCTCGATTTCTTAACAGTACAGCCAATGTCAGCGGAATGCGAGCGATTATTTTCGGCAGCATGTCGGATGATGACTCCATTACGTAGTCGGCTCGATATTCGCATGCTCGGAATGGCGCAGGTCTTAAGATCGTGGTATCGAAGCGGTATTATAAAGGATCTGGACGCTACACTAGTGTCGTTAACTGAAGACGCAAGGATACAGCAGTTGCAGACCTTAGAACACGATCAGGCGGTCGAGGTGGCTACGTCGTGGCTTCAGGAGCAGGAAAACGGTGTCGTTGAGTAGAGAATTGGAATATGAGGTTAGGGAACGGTGGAATACGAATAGTTATATAGGCAGGTATAGTTCGTGTGATATTTTGTCATAATAGCGTACGCTTTCTCTGTAGGAAGATTGATATTCCGTACCGCCTCGTTGTAAGTTGCCTAGCACATACACCAATCCACTACGATAATACACTTCCACTACACTACACGAACCACCCTGGTGTATACACTATATCACAGACATTTATGTCTAGCGCACTCCACTCTACACGGCCGTGCCTGGTGTGGTGTGGTGTGGTGGCTTGCAACCTTGCCCCCACACGACCCAGAACAACGTGAAAGGAATATTCGCCGCATAAGCAAACGCGTATTGCGATGCTATGTTTTTCGGGTGTTAAAAGTAAAAAAATATGGGCCACTCTGCCCGGCACCCCGGTCTCAATGCACAGCACCCCAGGTGTGGCTAGTGCCCCGACACCACCGATTCCGGACCTGGTGCGAGCATGTAATTCGTACTTCGTAAGTAAACAAACAGATGAAAATTTTTGCGCAGCATACCGAGTACATACCTGCCAGACCACAGATTGCCTGCATTTACACGCACGCATCGCGCGCCTACTCTATACACTACTCGCAGCTTAAGAACTCGATCCGTATTGCTTGCCCACAATGGAATCTGTATACAAGTCGACATTCCCAACCTTCGAGCTAGCGAAGACAGCCATCGACGCCGTCGTGAAAGACATGGGTATCTGCCTAGTCATCCATTCTAAGAGACCGAGTGCACAGAATCCAAGCAGAGTCATTCTCTGATGCTCTAAAGGGCATACATTCGTCCATTCTATATCCCACAAACATGAAAAAAAGCGCCGGCACGGCAACACGCAAATGACGAGCTGCCCCTTTCGTCTGAACGTTCGGAAAACGCCCAATGGCTGGAGAGTAGAAGAGGTGAATAGTGAGCAGAGTAATACCCACAACCACGACCTACTGCACCCGAGTGCGTTCTGGCAATACCGGCAGCAGGCCCTGCAACCATATCGAGAGGAGGTCGTCACTTGGTGGAATTCCTGCACGCGACCCATCCAAATACTAGCTAGACTGCGAGCTGAATCGACAACTGAAACAATCACTGAAGCAGATATCAACAATCTGCTCGCCCGCCACCGCAAAGAAGAGTTGAAAGGCAAACTACCAATTGAGTGGCTTTACGAACAGCTTAAAGATGACGACTTGTTCTTTTTCCGCGACTTGCGAGATAAAGATGGCCGCATTTTAAGTCTATTTATAGCACCAAAGACAGGTCCAAGTCTACTACGCGAACACCCCGATGTGCTGCTCTGCGATAGCACGTACAAAACGAATAGGTTCAATATGCCTCTATTCAACACTGCGGCGTAACTTCAACCAACAAAACTTTTCAAACGGCAGCTGTGTTTTTAAGCAGTGAGGCTGAATCACAGTTTAGCTGGGCTCTTGCTGTACTGTACCGTGCAATGTCAGAAAATCACGTCTCGTTACCTCGCGTTACGATCACCGACCGTGATCTAGCACTACTGAATGCTATAGCACGCCATCCTATGTTCAACAAAATACCTCATCTTCTTTGTCGTTGGCATATCAATATGAATGTGCTCGCAAAAACGAAACAGTATTTTCCGAAAGCAAAATGGGACCCACAAACAAAGCAAACACGCCAAGACCCCAGCTTTACCGAGTTCCTTAAAGCCTGGAACAAACTCATCAACAGTTTGTCTTCGGATATCTTCGAGCAATGACTAGCTCAGTTTGAGCGGCCAGGCTTATACCCAGAGAAAGCAGTCCCGTATGCCCTCAATACGTGAGTCCGCCCTTGGAAAGAGAAATTCGTGGCTTGTTTCGTGAATCAGTATCGTCATTTTGGCTTTACAACTACTTCCGTTGTTGAATCACTTCATTCTGTCCTTAAACGCTGGCTTTGCAGTAGTACAGGCGACCTCACTACTGTATTCCAGCGCCTCCGAGTTTTCTGGCAGAGTCAAAGTGCAACGATAAAGGCAACGGAGTTAGCAGACCGCAACAAGACTCTCTCTGCCTCCATGCAGCTCCTATATGTTTCGATTCGTGATTACATCACACCTCCAGCCCTAACGCTGATTCACAAAGAACACGCCAAGCTTGACCGTCACGCGAAAGCAGATACGAGATTGTCTCGACAGCCTGCTCAGCCATGTCTACCTTGTGATCTCTTCTCTTCATATGGTCTGCCTTGCAAGCATATGATCTGGACCTGTGTACAGAACAAAGAGCCGATACCGCTGGAGCTCATCGACCGACATTAGTATTGGGATCGCGAGTGTCTGAATACAATTGCACCATCGCCGAGCATCCCCCTCGAACCACAGATCGTACGTGGTAAAGGAAGACCTCGCGGTGCCGTGGCAACGGAACGATCGGCAGGAGAAAAATCGGTTGTAACTCGAAACACAACTAGAGACCCGAGTCTTTTCAAGTACGTGGAGTTAGCGGAGATCGAAGAAGCACGTGAAATGTATATGCCTGCGTTCACTGCGCCTGTCGCCATTCGACGGCCAATGTTGACTGACCTGCCATCGCCGGCAACGGTCACGCTCAATGGAATGAGTCATATTGCAGTGAACGACACGTATGAAGCTGGAACACAGATGCAGCGTGCGTATCAGCGTACGCTATCACGACTCGAGAGTAGCGAAGATGTGGACAGCCCGAATGCCGGAATTGGCTCGGAACAAGGTCGAGAAGTCGATAGCCTCGAGGAAGCGTTAGAGTTTGAGGGCAGCATCGATCAGCGTGCTTTGGAAGAAGACCGGGAATGGGTCGACAAATTACCTGTATAAGTACTGCTTATATAGCATACAACGTGTATAGCAACGATTATCGAGCGCAGTAGTCAGCAGAGTATGGTTATATTGTACGTTGACGCCTTAAAGTTTTCATTCTATCTACGCCGACATGCTCACACCAGGTCCGGAATCGGTGGTGTCGGGGCAATAGCCACACCTGGGGTGCTGTGCAGTGAGACCGGGGTGCCGGGCAGAGTGGCCCAAAAATATTTGTTTTGGAGGGTGTGCCCACAGAGAGTATACGTGGTAGTGTACGTCAGTACATAGTACAGAAATCAGCCCGCATCTTTGAATGATCAGGGTGGCCCCCAGCACTCAGAAAAAGAGACAAAAAGTATCTTAATACATGTATTGAGATCAATCCTTTTATAATATCATGTAGTTTACCGGAAAAAATTGGGGGACATCTTAATATATGCACTATCACCAGGTATCTGCATAAAACATACCACGAGCATCGCAAAGACCTCTGTTAACAGAAAACCATGGATAAAGGGAATTAATTTTTGCTCAGCAGCGTGTAAACAAGCCTCAGTACATTGGAAAATATAGATTTTTTGGATGAGTCGCCGGTACGTCAAAGGCAAAATGTTATAGAAAAGTAGGTGTTTTGTTGATGCGTAGGTAAATTGGAGACCGACGTTACTTATATGATTAGTAACGAAGACTTTGGTTTGGAGCGAGAAACTGCTACGGAAGAACGTACAAGGTATGCCTAAATCAACGAGAAATGAGCAGATGGTTATTGTAGCGTCCGGGTGGAATAAACCTACGTCGTTGTTGATGCTTCATGGAGACTCCGAATCGGTAACCTGGTTGTCGAAGTACTTTAAGAGATGGTTCTAACCGTTTGAGAGTCGGGTACAATATACGCACAAGATAATGCTCCTACACCCACGTCGAGAAAAGTACAAGATTGGTTGCATGAATGGTCACAACAGAACGGGGTGACGGTGGTGGAGTGGCCAGATTACTCACCAGACCTTAACCATATCGAGAATTTTTGAAAGATCATGAAAGAATTAATCTGCGCAGCAGAGCCAACCCTCGCCACTATGCTTAAACACAACGACTTTTTGCGTCTTCTGCGCAGGACTGCTATCACCGTGTGGGAGGACTTGCAACAATATATGTTGAACAAGCTAGTGGTCAATATGAATAATAGAATGCAGGCAGCAATTGATGCGAACAGGTGATATACTAAATATTAGCGCAGGCAAGAGCGGCATCATTAAAAAGTCAAGTCTTCAATCTATCTCATTGTGTAATGGCAGTCCGTTTTGCAATTAGTTCATTGTGCAGCTCGTAGTTGAAGTTGTGGGTGCTGGGGGGCGAATTCAGGGTTGATGGGCCAAATGGTGGACCCGGGCGTCATTTTTGTCAAGTGACTATAATAAGGCCATGTTTGATAGAAAAAACTGGGTCCAGGAAATCGTGCCGTCGGTATCTTTGAAGGAGAACGCTAGGCCGTTTATGACCTAGTAGTGTGCCGGGAAAACCGGTCATTTTTGGCACGTACCTTGCACACTGTGATTTGCGCGGCGCATACACCGGGTTGTTGCTAAGCAGCTGTTCGTGGCTGCTAGCAGCTTTGCACAGCTGACTTTTTGTGTAGAAAGCCGATACCAGCTGTCAGCACCTTCAGCTGCATTTAGCAAGTTGCTTCTAACCACTTTGGGAGGTGTATGAGAGCAGCGAGTTGCATTCGGCAAAATGCCCCAGTTATTCCCACTTTTAAATGGGTATTCTGCCAAAAGTAACCTGGAATACTTCTCTTTTGTGCGACTAACTCATTTGGCTCTATGTATTTTTCTACACTTTATCGTTTCCAGTCTAAAGCCTTTTAGTAGTGTTTACGCTATTTTTTTAGTAGTCCGACTACTGTACATTTGACCTAGCACGGTATTTCTGGTACACGACCCGCTTTTACAAGTTGCATCCAGCTACTGCATCTAGCTATCAAACAGGGTGTAAGGCCCTGTTTGATAGGAAAAACTGGATCCAAAAACTTGTCGCTTCGGTACATCTGTAGAATGCCGCGAGGCGATTTACGGTGTAGTGCATCGCTAGAAAAATAGGCTGATTCGGGATGTATCCTCGCCCTAAACGTCGTTATAGTGCTCTTGATACCGTTTTGACTGTGCTGGTGCATCACGGCTGTTTGCGACTGCTAGCAGTTTTGCGCACCTGCTGCAGGATGTACAAAGCCGACATCAGCTGTTGGCACCTGCAGATGAATGCAGCAGGTTGCATTCAACCACCTTATGTGGTTGCTAGATGCACCGGGTTGCATCCAGCAAAATGCCCCAGTTATTCCCCAGTTTTATGTCCCGATCAGGTAAAACTCATCTTTTATGTGAGTAGTCTGCCAAAAGTGATCTGGAATACTTCTGTAAATGCTCATAGCTCCGTTTTCCTCAATGTACTTTTCTGTCCTTTACTGATTCCGGTTTGGGCGCTTTCCGTAGCATGGGCACCGCTTTTATAGTGGTCTAACTACTATATGTTCGACCTAATGCAATATTTTCGGTACAACGACCTGTTTTTACTAGTTGCATCAAGCTGGTGCACTCAGCTATCAAACATAGCATAAGTATGTCAGTATAGCAGATGATTTCTTCGTTACAATGGGTCCAAATAAATGATGCTCATGTTTTACTAATCTGCGCACCGCGATTTTTGCGCCTATCTCCCACAACCACCGGCACATAAATCATGGCACCATCGACGCCAACGAGGCCTGTGAATGAGAAGAGGAAGAAGTATTCCCCGCACAAGAGGACGATAATTGCGTTACTGTTTTTTTAGGCATTAAATTGAAGGATATAGCAATTTCCAAGGGTGTACTCCAGGACATCGTGCGTGGTATCGCAAAGCGGTATATGGTACAAAAATCCGCTCACAGCTCGCCGTGCCCCGGGCAACCACGACTCATCTCTGACCAAGATAACTGGCATATTAATAGACGCATTGGGCTCAACGCTTTCATTTCCTCCAGGTCGCTAGCAGAAAAGATTAGAGGCTATGTCAATGAAGACACTGTTTTGAAGTATCTGCGTAACACATAAGTATTTCACACTAGAGCACTACGTAGGCTCAAATTGACGACAGAAAACGCTCAGAAATGCCTCAAATTTGCACGAGCTCACATGGAGAAACCACTTGATTATTGGAAACAATGAGTTTTTCAAGATGAGCCTTCTGTGGAATGTGGCCAATTTGAACGTAGTATATGGGTGTTTTGCAGACACGTCAGTCAAACCTCCGTACAAATCACCAACTTCACTTATACGTTTGTTGACAATAACTTCATTTTAGTCCGAAATATTACTACCACATAAAGTTCATTCAAAGGCCAAACCCACCCAACACGAGCAAATGTTCATAGCCGCGTTTGATTAGAGTAATTGCACATTGTTGTTGGTGCTTCATGTAAACCCCAAATCTGACCATAGTGGTGTGAATGGTGTGGTTATCCTCGAGACCTTGAGAGAAATCCTACCTACCATAGCGGGAAAATGTATTTCCAGAGAACGGTTCTTTTTTCAAAAAGCGTTTTTTTACATAGAAGCGTTGCTTTTCAGAGAAGCATTTTTCAAAAAGAATAGTTCTTTTCCTCATTCCTCCTCTGTGTCTTCCTCCTTCACTTCAATCTCACCCTCGTGCTTACCCCATACACTATAATCATACCTTCACTTTCCACTTTCACTTATTCCTCTTATACAAAAATAAAAGAAGCTCCTATTAGCAATTTAATCGTGACTCTCGTAGCGTAATCATAAATTGTGATACTATAATCATAAAATGTCTGTTCCAATGGTAATTGTAGCCAAGCACCGTCATCATTAACATGCTTGTTTATTGTAACGCGGAGGTTAATTGCAATTGGCCAGGCAAGGTGATGGGTCCGAACGGCTACGAATTCCAAGACCTGCGTACAGATATTGACTATAGCCTGGCCTATTCACAGGAGGCCTCCGGCCCGGAATTCTTAAATATACAGTTGTGCCCCGGAGGGTGGTTTAGCCGGACTAACTCCGAGCAATCACGTGGCCTGCTGGGCCATGGGCCCACCTCCACCAGTCCTTCCTTTCCGCACGTGACCCCTCTACCCTAGTCCGGCTGGCCCCCTCACATTTATTTGTATATGAATTGTAATAAAAATATAAAGAAGTGAGCACTTATATACACAATTTTTTTCAACAAAAAAAATCGTTAGTGATATGCTACGTTGTTTGTTTGCTTTTTGCCACGTTTCTATGGTGATGATTGTGCATTTGCATAAAAATGAAGCGTTGTCAGGCAGAGAATGGTTCTTTTTCAGAGAACGGTTCTTTTGAAACAATGGTTATATAGAACAATGGTTCTTTTTCAGAGAACAGTTATTTGCAACGAGTTTTTCCCGCTATGGTACAATCTGTTAACCTGATTCTATATAAACTCAGGATGTAGAGAATGGAATCACAAATGGGAACTGGCCTCCGTACTGTTCTGATCCCAACCCAATTGAAAACCTATGGAAAATCTTCAAAGGAACGGATCTGCGCTCGTGAACTCGATCTTTTGGCCCAAAGACGACAATTCCCTTGATTTATTAAGAAGAACAGCTGTTGCGGTGTGAGGGGAGTTAGAAGTCGACCTTCTTAACCACTTATTAGTCGAGACGATGAACAACAGGCTGCGCGCCGTGATTGCAGCAGGAGGGTGGTATACTAAATACCAGTACGAAGACAATTAGTCGTGAGATGGCCTGAATTAACAGCAAAAGGGTGTGGTACCTGTTTTTCAATGGTTTAACGCTTCTGGCATTGTAATTCGTCTCCAAAGTCGAAGGATAGCTGACCGTCGAGAGGTGGAGTGGGGCAGATTGCCTGCACGAGCGTGACTTATTCGGAATGACTGTACCTAATGTCACTAATCTGTTACTGATCAAGGCCTAAGAACTCCAATCATGGCGTGGCATGGACGAGAGTTCTACAGTGAGCCGCCATATGAAACGCACACCCGGTCCTTTTACACCAAAATACATACATTTGGCAGCCGTATAACTACACCAGCTTTGAGAGCACTTTTAAGAAAATGCAGAATTGGAAATTTAATTGACAGATCTACGTAACTGTGTTTTTAATTTTCTTTTAACTGTCTTTTTTTAGTTAGATATCGTGATTTGAACTTAGACTACCAACAATAAGTTTTTGGATTATAGGCTACTGCACTAAAGTAAAAGTGACATTAGTGATGTAACCTGCTGTATTTTATTATGCTTACAGACTTACATCACTATAGTTCATAAAGCGGAAATTTGTTTGTTGCAACACATTTTTTATAAACGTAAATAGCCTTATAACTGCTACGTTTTAACACTTAAAACTTGCATTATCCTTTTTTATCAGTCAATCTGCTATATATCCATATGCATCAATACATAATAGGCATATACACTGCTTCAAGTATCTCCACCTAAAACACAAGTATGGAAAACATACCTTTTTACTACATATGTCTTTTGATGGTTAAAACAACACATTTCAAAAGAAATAAAAACATCTGATGGCAGAGACGTAACTCAATACATTATGAAGATTTTTTGCAATTTTTAAATTCGTTATTTGTAGAGTTATTCAGTGTAGAAGTTGAGGGTGAAAAACAGAATTGAACGGGTGTGAGTTTCATATGGTACGGGGCTGTATCTGTCGGCCCTTCCAAGGCATCGCCACACATGTCGTCCCGCCAAGGCGCATGTCCGATCCCATAGATTCGCCGAGCCAAATAATTCGCCCAGCCCAAGTCGCAGCCGAGATCTCTCGCATCTCCTGCAGCCCTTCATCAATGATGACGGCGTACTCCGTCTGCATCCATACCTACAGCACCAGTAATCCATCATAGCTGTAATTATCGCATTAAAAAGACCTATTACGGAATCCCTCCAGATACAGTCCTATCAATCCAGCATCTGCCCTAAAAGCGCGCCTCCCACAAACGGTTAAGCGGCGATAAGCTCAATCTCCATGCGCCCTAGTGGACGTCTGGACAATCTAATCGGGCGCGGGGGGGATGGTCCATGTACGATAATCAACGACATGTCGTCGATTCGTCGTCCATTCAGATGGCAAAGTTCACATGCTAGACGTGCTTCAGCTGCAGTCTTGATAGCAGCTTATCACAAGCGTGGCAATACTTGGGTCTATTATACCGGATGATGAGTCTTCATGATGGCTGAATCACCGAATCCTGGGGTGGCTCGTTTTCGCTAAGCTGAATCGAGTAGGTCGACAGTCAATAGATCTTGCGTACCATGAAGACATAGTCTTTGGTTCGCAACGGCCGCGGCCGGCACGGCGAACCAGGGCCTTATCAGTCAGTCTATCGACTTGACATCCTGCAGATGGATGTCTTGCCACGATGTGATAGGTAAGTCTGTATGTAAGTCCGTAGATAGGTATGCAGTCATAAACTCGCCGCTCGCAACGAACCGAGCGAGCAGTATCTCCTTCTTCTTTCCCGGTCTCGTTTCCGTTTCCATAGCCGTCGCTCTCGCCGTCGTGTATTGCCATAAATATCCATGTCTAGCAGCGTGCCTCGTGCTCGTCGTAGAGAAACCAAGTCTACTCGTAAAGCCCGGCTCACAACAGACCCGTCTCATCACCAATCCCATCGTCACTCTCCCACGTGAACCATGGCCGAGTCGGTGCAGGAGTGGCAGGGACCGAACGCGGTCGCCACGCAAGACGAGGACCGTCTGGCGCAGTTTGGCTACGAGCAAGAGTTGAAGCGTGACTGGGTACGGCACATCCATCTGATCTCCCTCGACAATGCTCGTGGATGTTTACTTACATGCTATTCGACTAGGGCCTGGCACACAACTTCGGCGTGTCCTTCTCGATCATTGTAAGTGCCATTGGTAGCATGAAACGCGTCGTCGCTTTGGAAAACTAATCAGGGTTTCTCGTAAAGAGTGTCATCACAGGTCTGACCACGTTATTCTCCTATGGCCTGAATACAGGAGGCCCGGCCGGTAAGATAGAATCACTCCCCGGGGCTTTCAGCTCCATTGCCCCTTTGCCATTAACCGCATCTGACTGGGAGACCATGATAGTCATGAGCATTGGCTGGATCGTCGTCTCATTCTTCACACTCATGGTAGCCGTGGCAATGGGCGAGATCGTATCAGCCATCCCGACCAGTGGCGGACCGTACTTCTGGGCAGCCATGATGGCACCGCCGCGCTGGTCTCCATTCGCAGCCTGGATCACAGGGTGGTTCAACCTACTCGGTCAAGTAGCCGTGACGACAGGAATATCCTTCGGCCTCGCGAGTCTCATCGCCACGATAGCAACGGTCAAGAATCCCGACTTCGAACCGACACCAAACATCACGATAGGCATCTATGCGGCGGTGCTGTTCTCCCACGGCCTCATCAACACCTTCGGTGTCCACTTCCTCAAGTATCTCAACAACCTATCCATCATCCTACATTCAGCCGGCGTCGCGTCGATAGCCATAGCCCTTCTCGCCAAGGCGCCCAAGCGCCAGCCCGCCTCCTTTGTTTTCGGATACATCAACGACGGGACGGGCGTAGACGGATATCCAGGCTGGAGCGAACGGGCGTCACCAGCCTATCTAGTCGCAATTGGCAGTTTGCTTGCGCAATTCACGTGCGTTTCCAATTGCTACCGGATACCACTCCCCGCGGACTTTTGCTGACGAAATGGATGATAGGTTGACCGGATTTGACGCATCAGCGCACTTATCAGAAGAGACCCGTGATGCTGCATGGGCCGCTCCCATCGGCGTAGTGTCCTCGGTCGGATTCAGTGCGATATTCGGACTCCTCGTCCTTCTCTCCTTCCTCTTCTCGATCCAGGACCTTCAGGCAACGCTCGCCCCGAAACACGGACAGCCAGTTCTGCAGATCCTGCTCGATGTGTTTGGCGAGAACGGCGCACTCGCACTATTCAGTCTCATTATCATCTGCGTATGGCACTGCGGACTATTCAGTCTAACAAGCAACTCGCGCATGATGTTTTCCTTTGCGCGTGATGGCGGGATCCACCCCTTCTTCCACCAAGTCGACGAGCGCTTCAAGAGCCCCATCCGCGCCGTCTGGTTGGCAGTAGTACTGAGCTTCATCCTCGCCCTGCCGTCTCTCGGGAGCAGCGTCGCCTTCGCGGCAGCAACGAGCATCGCCACAACAGGCCTCTACATCAGCTACGGCATCCCGATTCTCCTCGGTCTGATCTGGCACAAGAAGTTCGTCAGTATGAAAGGGCCGTTCCACCTGGGTCCATTGAGTCGGGTCGTAGCCTTCATCGCCGTGGCCTGGATCATCACGATCACCATCATCTTCGTCTTGCCAACGGCGAATCCGGTCACGAGCCAGACACTGAACTACACCATCGTCGCAGTTGGTATCATCGCCGGTGGCGCAACGGGTGTTTGGGTTGTGTGGGCGCGGACGTGGTTTACAGGGCCCGCGATAGAGGGGACTAGCGAGTTGAGGCTTGATGCTGATCCGGCGGAGTCCCAGGCATCAGATAGTAATCTGGAAGAACAGGGGAAGAAAGGCGGGCTGTCCGTTTGAAGACGCTATTTATTCTCCCATTAAAGGGGGGAGAGACGAAACAAGAACCGAATATCATTGCGTAATACCTAATTGTATTAGAGGTACGGACTGATAGAGCTCTTAGAATTAGGTGGACAGACGGTGGGCTGGATATACGGACAGGACAGGTATGAAGACGGGAAACGGAAAGGGGGCACTTACACTTGGAGATCGGACACTGGACAGCTAGAATCGATTGGCATCATGGCTTGGATGGACGCTTCCAAAGGATTCGGGGAAGCAGATAATTCGGACATCATGGGTTTCAGGGAATAATAAATAATAATTCAATTGGATTGGATTGGATCATGAAGCGCGTTTAAAGACAGGAAGATAGGAAAAACCCAAGGGCTTGTGTCTATGTACTTCAACCGCCCACGAATATTGGCTGGGTGCAAATGCTGAAATTCCCCCTGTTGATCGCATTGCAAACCACGTAACACTTCACACTGCTTCAGGGGTGAGCTTCTTTTTCGTATAAGATCAAGACGGCAATTCTGCCGGCTCCGTTTGCTTGTTGTTAGAGTAGATATCTGTCACGCTAACATCTCTACCTTCATCATGTGTCTCCTAATTTGATCCATGTTCCGAGTCGAAGCCCCTACGACTGGATGGTGTTCATATGTTGAACACGTGCTTTGTTCTGCTGAGCCATGCGAGACTTGCATGGTGCTCATTGGCATTCCCCTGACGTCTATTCGTCGGCTCGCTGTCGGTCTTCATCTTTCTCGTCTTCATTGTTGAATTTGGTCATGCTCAACTCAAGGAGCGGCTTCCTGTCCCTCCGCAGAACAGAGCCACGCTTGATGCTGCTCCGTAGCTTTTGAACCTCCTCTCGGACCTTCTCGGCTTCCTCTTCTTCTGGCAACATGGTGCCCTCAATGCTCAGGTATCCGTAGTCACCGCTGGTACCGACTTCATAGTTCTTGATGCGGAAGCTGATTGGTGTATCAGAGGTGATCTTGTCCCCCTTTCCATCGACCCAGTATCCTGTAGCAATTACTTGGTTCGGGTCTGCTTCGGCATCGTCTTCGGGAGCGGGTGGTGGAGACATGGTAACGTCGGTATCTCCATTCGAGGTAGTAAGAGAATCGACCCACCGCCAGTCGCTCGGTAGTCGCCCGGACTCGATCGATGCGTTGAACTTGCCCCAGCAGACAACGCCGATGTGGCCTTCGCCCTGGAAGTTGACGAGACCTTCTAGCCATGCGCCGCGCGACGGCCGGAAGAGATCAATTTCAACGGTTAGCCAACCAAAGCTGACGGCGTATTCGTTGATCGATTCGAGTAGAGTCATGTCTTCCATGCCGCTTTCCTCCGTCAGTGAGCCTTTCCCGGGCGCTTCTCCGATCCGTGGACGGCGATACGCCAGAAGAACGCCGCCGAAGCTGGGCACATGACGATGGAGTAGGGGCTTGAGGTGCTGGTTGGCATAGCCCTGTATAGGGTCGCTGATTCCGAAGGGCCGCAGCGGCAAGTACTGCGAGACTGTCTGGGTATAAAAGGGATACTGCCGGCCACGAGCCAGCTTCCCATCGGGGAATTTCTTCGAGCGCGCTGAGTTCAGCACTACGACACCAGGGTGTTCACTGATCGCCTCGTCGGCGTCCTCGTCATACGTATGTTTGCTCTTCCTCGACTCTTTCTTGGAAGACTTCTTAGACTTCTTTGCGTCGCCATCCTTCTCGGCATCGCTGGCGGGGTCGTTTGGTACTTCTTTGCTGGCGCGAGACTCTTTTGATTTGCTCGACTTCTTGCTCTTCTTCTCGTGCTTCGCGCTGGATGTCACCTCGTCGCCCTCGATCGCTTCCCCGGCATTTTCATCCGCGGCGTGACGTTTAGACCGTTTGTGTTTGCGCTCTGCACCGTCGGCCTGAGCGGAATCTCGGTGTCGCTTCTTGGTTTTCACTTCGGCGTCGGCCATATTGCACGGATATTGAAGAAGGTACTGTGCTGTGAAAGGTATGTAGAACAAACGGGATCGCGATATGGTTAGGGTGACGATTCAATGGGTTGGAAAAGGGACAAGTTAGCGACGTTCAAAGTGAGGAAACGAAAAGTTCCCGTCGACGGCAGCGTCTGATAAGAAATTTTTGTGGAGCGCTGGGATTCGGTCTTCCGTAATTTACGGTCTGTCGCACCGCACACCGTATAATCCGTACAGTACGAAAACGGAGTACGGTTTATCGTTCTCTTCCGTATTGAATACTGTACCACTACGTAATCCGTACCTCGAATGGATCTGAATTCTGGAATGCCCATTGCAACTTCGTCCTGTTAATCTGCACTTTGCGACTCACACTTTTTCAACAATTCGTCCAATTCCTCATTCCTCTTTCAACCAAATTTTTGTCAAGGAGTAAGATTCCTTTCAGGAGTCATTCATTTCTGGCGTCATGTCAGTACTGCTTGAGACCAGCGCCGGCGACATCGTGATCGACTTGCTGGTGGACTACGCCCCCAAGGAGTGTCAAAAGTTGGTTGATTCTCTCCCATCGTCTCTGCACTGCGCATGTTCATCTTTACTGATCGTCCCATCTACAGCTTTCTGAAGCTCTGCAAGCTCAAGTACTACAACTTTGCGCCCGTTCACTCTGTACAGCCGAACTTCTCGTTTCAGACTGGCGATCCTCTCGGCCCCAACGCGATCGATTCCGATGGCGGTTCCTCCGTATGGGGCCTTCTCGACGGCCCTTCGAAGAAGAGCTTCCCGGCCACTTTCCATCCCAAGCTGAAGCATACCGAACGCGGCACTGTGTCCATGGCCACTGTTCCCCATCCTTCCGACCCGGATGTTCACCTTGCCGCCAGCCAGTTTCTCGTCACGCTAGGCGACAACACCGATTATCTCGATGGTAAAGCTGCCATCTTTGGCAAGGTCGTTGAGGGCTTCGATGCCCTTGAGACTATCAACGGTGCCATCACTGACAAGGAGGGTTATCCGCTCGTTGATATTCGTATTAAGCATACTATCGTCCTCGATGATCCCTTCCCAGATCCAGACGGCCTTCGCGAACCCAGTCAGTCACCACGGCCTTCTAAGGCCCAACTTGCCACTGTCCGCATTGCCGACGATGCGGATCTGAACCAAGAAGTGGACCAAGATGCTGCAGAAAAACTACGTCGAGAGAGGGAGGCCCGTGCACAGGCCCTGACGCTTGAGATGATGGGCGATCTACCCTTCGCCGAGGTCAAGCCGCCCGAGAACGTCTTGTTTGTCTGCAAGCTCAACCCCGTCACTGTTGACGCTGATCTTGAACTCATCTTTAGCCGGTTTGGCAAAATCCTCTCGTGCGAAGTCATACGAGACAAGAAGACAGGAGACAGCTTACAGTACGCGTTTATCGAGTTCGAGGAGAAGGGCGCCTGTGAAGCTGCCTACTTCAAGATGCAGGATGTCCTGATTGATGACCGACGCATACACGTCGACTTCAGTCAGAGTGTCAGTAAATTGGCCGACGTCTGGAGAGGTGGCGAGAATGCCAAACGCAAAGGTAGAGCGGGCGCACGCGGTGGTTGGGGTGGTGTTCAGGGGTTGGAGAAGTGGCGCAAGTACAGGAACGAAGATACGCAGGACGACGAGAACCACTACAGCATGGTCTATGGTGAAGAGGAAATGCGCGGTAAGCATCAACGCCAACGCGACGACATAAACCGACATACGAGGAACGACGCAGAGAGGGATCAACGCTCTAAGACAACGCGGAGAGAGCGCAGCCGCAGCAGGAGTCCCAGGGGAGACAAATCAGGAGGTCGCAACAATTATTCTGAGAGACGAGGTTACGATTCACGACGAGACGAGCCGCGTCGCCGCGACCATGCCCATGACCGCGATCGATCGCCAGGTCGCGATCGTTCTCGACGCCATGACGAAGGCCGAGACCATCGTTATCGAACGAGATAATCAGTATCCCGGACGCCTGAACTGACTAAGACCGGTTTGATTCATCCCCAAACAGGTCCTGCGATCCGCCGATACGGCTGCCTTGATCAGATGGGAGCATAGGTGTATCAGTCGTATGGCCCAGGCCCGCTCGTGCGTTCTACAGAATTCGTAGCTGTGTTACAGCTGTTGACCATGGCAACTCACAGGAGTTCATCATCATCAGCCTTGCCCGCGGCACGGGCAAAACACTTGCACTTTATCCGAGAAGGCCCACCGGATAGCGTTCTACATGCCGGGGCCGTGCGTTGTTGCTGTTGACGATGACTGCGGCGTTTCTCTTTAGGTAGGCTTGTGCCTATGTCCACACGGTGGTCGAGACAATGTTCCAGTTTGTGTCCCACACCGTCGAGGCGATTTCCGAGGCTGACGAGTGCTGGTTCCTCGGACTGTGCCATATTATAGGGTTCACTTCTCCGGCGTATACACACAGCCCTAGACTCCCATCGCAGCTGGTACGTTTTGCCTCGGTTGCGCCATTCGACAGTGAGACTACCTACGCGATTGGCTGTTCCTTAGAGATCAATCACACTGACGACTCAGAGTTGTTGTGATATTTTGCTTGAAGACGTGTGCTGTGATTCCATATTGAACCATTATTACAGGTTTAACCAAAGCCCAGCAGTGCCCCTTACATCACTTCATCCTGCTTCATACTCTCGAGTCCATGTATCGCACATACTCGATACAAGTATCGTATCTTGTGACGATACCAGAAATGTCGTTAATATATTTATAATATCATCGCCAATATAGCAAAACAACTTGTCAATTATGCCTATCCGATCTATCGGTTATCCACCTGTTCTCCGCAAGGATGAAGAACATAAGGAGACAATAAGGGGCATATGTTCTCGAATACTTGTTCTCACCCATCTAATGCTACTGCTAACATTCCGGGGTATTGATCGCTCTGGCGAGCAGGCGTCCATTTACGTTGCGTTGCATGGGCTAATGACCAACTCTTCATCAAGTCGGAACAAGCAGGTCTGAGACCTGATCATCCAAGCCACATCGATATCCTGTCCATGCTTGTCTCTGCTGCTGGGGTCGATGACGACCATGGGGTAGCCCGGTTTTAACTTGATCATGCTGCGATGTGGGAGTCCGCAGTAGACAGGCTGAGAAACAGCCAGCACCTTGTCAAGTTCGCTACAGCCGTTACATCCTGTATGATGCTCTGCTATTTGGTCACGCAGTTCCTGGCCATTGGATTGAGGACATTTTGACACATACTATACTACCTACTCAGATTCAGCGGGGAGCCACCTCGTGTCTCGCTTCTCTCACGTTTCGAACATGGTCATGAAGTTGACGACGAGTTGAGCGACAGCCAAAATGCAACTCTGTCGCCAGTTTTCAGCAAATACAGATCACATCGACCCCGGCGATGTTGTATCGCGTACGTATGCTATCCGTCGTCAGCCTTCTCCAAGACAGCTGCTGTTCAGTGTGCCTGACTATAGGTGGTCTCCCTTGTGCTTAGACTCCCAAGACGCCAAGCCGGCAGCTGCAAGGTCCCTCATTTGCTTCTCTTCATCACACTGCCTCTTACTATACTCCAGATACATTCTGATGACACTGATGACGCTCAAGCCCAGGGACTGCAATGAAGAGACAATCGCTAAGCTATTGTTTTGCATGGAGACGAGCTAGGGAAAGTGAATCACTCGCGCCGACTCTCACATGTCTAACCGTCTTGAACAACACCCACTGTCCGATGGTCGGAGCTGGCCACGAGCCCAGGGTCCGAAACAAACAGGAATAGGCGAGGCAAGCATCGACCATGGTAGTCGACGTCCGTCTCAGGGACAAAGTCGGCAGTCTCTCGCCAGTTTTCTACAGAAATGTAAGTCTGTGGAACACCCAAGGGCATCACCCCCTTCTACTATACGGATTCAGTCAGTCTCTTGCCATGAGTGTACGGATGAATGTGTGACGGTCATGAGTGACGTCCGCCACTGCGAGCGGCCCCCAGTCAAGCCCGTCCAGGCCAGACCCGGCGCAGGCAACGTCGCCCTATGATAGCATCCGGATCCTCGTGACTCTCTGTTACTGACCTGCCAATCATGCGCTCGTAAGCGGTTGTTATTATTACCTAGACACAGCCATCATCATCATCATCACCCCTCCCTGGTTACTCGCGTCTGCTACCTTGCCACGAACGGGGCAAAGAAGAAGGTGAGGGGGCAGGCAGGGCTCATCCATGCAGACACGACGGATGGGGCCTCCTTGCTCGACGCAGCATAGGAAGCAGACTTGATCTAGCAATTGGTGTGGACGTTCCGGGTAACTGCAGGTCCGCAGCGTGCTCTGCAAAAGCCCGGTTCTGCGCGGGGCGCAAAGAGAATAAAAAACTCCCGTTTGCTTGCTACATATTCCGTTCCTGGTGTTCTTGCAGGTTTCAACTGTTCCTGACGACGGGATGTCTGTCTTCTGGTCAGTCAGTCTACAGTACGATGTCTTGTCTAATGTAGGAAGCCATTTGAGCAATCACGGTCACGGGATCCAGACGAGTAACCTATTCAGTTTATTCAGGGTAGGTATTCTATTCATCCCAGCATCGACCGTCATCGCCCATGTACGTAGAAGGTCGGATGCTTGCCGAAGCTGGTTCGTTCGACGTTGCCTCGGGCCAGGCCAGACCAGGGCCACATACAGTCACTCTACCTAGCTACAAATCATCCCGCACTTTTCTCCTATTTGCTAGCTGCAAAAGGGCAGCAACTATAGGGGCGAGACTTTACTCGTCGATAACATTCCGCGTGGAAGATTTGAAGAGAGCTCGGAAATGCATCTCGCTAATCGGTGCCACTCCTGTCGAAGAAGAGGAGACGAAAACGCGCGAACGAGAGCCATCGCGCGTGCATTGCATGGCCCAGCTTTTCTCTTTATGACTTAGGAATCTGATGGGATCGCATCGCGTCGTCTCGGCGGATGCCAGTATACTGTACCTTCATTCTCCAAGTATACCTACAACTACAACTACAAGAAAATAAATAAATAAAATATATTAATAGCATCACCGAGCACATACCTACTCTACCTGGCACATCGTACTCAACATAACACACCACACAAAAACATGACAAAATCCTCAAAATCAGTCAGTCCGTCGTCTCAATAAAGCAAGATGCAGCATCCGGCTTTTCTTCCCTGGCGCGGTAACAGCCCCCTCCGCATGCAACCCTTTCCTGCATGACACGACCGGGGGGTCGAATAATATGATGAGTGAACCACCTACGCTCGTTTGTCTTATAATGGGCTTGCATATCATCGACCTCGTAACGTCGACAAAAACAAAAGCCAGGTAAACACATGGGTATCATATAGATTCTGTAACCGGTAATTGCTATCCATGTCTAGATTTTCGACTGCGTGTGAGCGAATGAGCGCCGGGCGGTCAAACAAAACCAACCAAGCAAAAGGAAAAAAAGAAGCAAGACTGCGTGCATCCCGTGTTTGCTGTTTGTCTATGATACGTTAAGCAAAAAAAGAGCAGAAAGAAAAAACAACGATTGATTGCACCAGTCACTTGCGTCGATTACACGGCTCAAAGCACAAATCACACTGTCGACGAGATGCGTTCTCGTGCCGGATCCATGACTTTGAACTGTTATTGTCATTGTTGTAATGTAGGTATTTGGCTGGGGTGTTATTTATAGGTTTGATTTACGGGATGGACCAAACACCAAGACTCAACTCGTGATGTTTCCGCGTCGGATAAGTCAAGTCTACAACAATAAACCCAACATCATCATCAACATGACAAGCTATGCTCACCTCTTAACACGAGACCCTCAGACCGTTTGTAGAAAATAAAATATCATCCCGTATATCTACCTAGTAAGAATATGCAGGCTCATTCGTGGCGCACTACGCAAACAAACACCACCACCATCAACGATCTCGCGATAGACATCGTACAGGTCACTTCCGTTTCATGCCACGAATCCACAATGACGACGGCGTGAACTGTTACCGCCCAGCATTGCAAGTATGACGAGACATGTTTGGTCTTCTGTCCACGTCCTCTGCCATCTGTGCCACCAGATGGGATCATCATAGTATCCCCGACCCCCTGATTCCTGGCCCATAGGCTGACGACTCCTCCCTACCGGAGATTTAGAGTGAGGCTTCGACCAGACTCCCGACTGCCCTAATTCCTAGTATTTCGTACCATGGCTCCGAGGGTCTAAGCCATCAGTCAGTTCACTCACAGTCGTAGATGGTACTCCGACCTGCCCAGTGCCACCCTGCTGAGCATACATAGTTCCTGCACGGCACACGACGTCTCCTCCCCTCCACCCGGCACATCCCCTCCTCCCCATCCCCGTCTCACGTAGCGTTTGTCAGTCCGTCTATCAGTCTATCTACCAGTCTGTGATCCAGTGACAGCGTAAGACGAGCTGGCCAAAGTCCGTTGGCTCTGTCGAGTTTGCTCTATTTAATGCTAGTGTCGTGCACTCAACAAGATGCTCTCCATCACAGCATACGGTTTGACAGCCGCAGAGCAGAGAGAAGAAGAAGAAGTGATCACACGGCGTTCATCACGGTTCAGAGGTGGGATCACGCGGTTGACGCTGGACGTAGTGCCCGTATTACCCATCGATAGCACCGGCCTCGTTTTCTTTATGATAGCTGTTACGCCTTGTTTGCCACTTAAGTCTGCCTACTACTCGTAACATAATCGCAAGACAGGGGAAGGAAAGACGAGGGAATGGTCCTAAGCCACGGAGATAACCCCCAGGGTCTCAAGCTCGAAGCCGGGCAGGATCCGATGGGACTACCCAGCAAGAAGCCAGGACACGTGCCAAACAAGCCCGGCAACGCAGAGACTGGATGAAGAAAGTCCATAGCGAAGAGAAGAGAGAGCGAGTCTCACTCTGAGACAGAAGAAAACACAGAAAACACTGTGCTGGGTATAGAGAGCGTCTATCCGAAAAATAAAGAATCCTCCAAATTCCCATGAGGGGAGGCAAGTACCACGACCTCGGATGCAGCGAGGGTCTTGTCTGTCTGTCTGTCTGTCTGAACTAAACGCTTTGGGCCGTAATGCGAGATGGCAGATGCTGGAGCCGGGGCGTGGAGAAGAGAGAGAGCGAGCGAGAGAGAGCAGAGAGAGAGAGAGAGAGCAAGCTAGACAGAATTTTGCCCTCATGCAAAGCATATGCAGGTAGCCGAGAGAAAGAGGTGACCCTGTCGACCAGGCCGTTGCTTTCATGAGCACCCATCCTCAAAGTGACACCTGCTGGGTCAATGTATTCCCTACGTCTACGTACCCGGTACCCAGGGGCCAGGTTGCTCGGGGCCTGGCTGCTGCTGGCCCTGCTTCTGCTGGTACCGGGTTCAGGACTTGCAGTCGCTTATACGAAGAGATGGGAGAAAAAGAAAAAGAAACGTTGGGCTTGCCGTAGCAAACAGAAACAAACGTAGACGAGACCTGGAGCCGATCAGGGAACCTGGACAATAGCCTGGTCCATCTACCGTGTCCACGATGATCGCCCCTGAGTCTTGTTCTAAGTCCTAGACTGTTACCAGCTAACCCTGAACAGAGCACGGAGAGCAGAGAGAAGTAGCGCACGTGTGGCTAGGTCGTGTGTCTGTGATGTGTGTGTGGGTTCATCAAGGTGTGTCTCGAAGGGTCGCACGGGGTATAACATGAAAGAGACTTGCAGCATCCCGTCGTTTTCTCTCTGCTCATCATATCCCTTCTCCAGCGGATCATCCGTCCTTTCTTCGGGCCCCCCCCTGGAAACTGGCATTTGCTGCTGCTCCTTGAAACATTTCGAGTTAAACAACGACAGAGACCCTGACGAGGTGAACGCTTCGTCTCTTCGCTCTGCTCTCAGCTGAGAGAACTACCTACTCACTTCCCCCAGCAACAACAAGTAAACGGAATCTGGAGTCGGGAGAGGGTCTGAGAAGGGCCAGGACTTCAGCTCAACAACAGGCCAACGGCTGGAACATCTCCCGGGGGGTGCTTAGGATCTTTCCTGCAGGTCAACAATTGTCCGTCTTCCTGCTACAAAATATTATATTCACTATTCTATTATCATTAATACCTCCTATTACATTACTTACCTCACTCTTGCTTGTTGCTTGCCGTCGAGAGTCTGCCCCGTTCGACATACACACCCCCCCTGGACCGAACCGGGGGCCAAAGACCGAGGAACGAAAAAAAACGGTTCGCCCTTGTCTCTCCTCCCTCTCTCTCCCTCTTCCCTCCTCTCCCACTTCAAATATACATACATCGGTTCGACGGTCGTTCCTCTACGGGGGAAGATAAATTGTTGGGAAGATGGTGACTCCGGCCTTGTGCGCTCCCAGCGAGATAGGAAGCAGACGATATAGCCGCCCTGGTCCGCCGTACTCCTTCACCTATCCAGACCGCCGCTTCCATCTCTCCTCGCAGGACAACCGCGCAATCATCATGACAGACCGAGACGAGTCGGACCAGCCGCGGAAGCGGATCGCCGTTGCGGTAAGAAACCAACTAATACCTACCTCCTTTCTCCCTCCCTCCCTCCCGTCTCGCCCATTGTCCCCACCCTCCGTCTCCTTTGTTCCGACTTCGTTTCTGCTTCTGCTCCTCTCCGTTCCGTTCTATCGTTGCATCAGACAGACTGACTCGGGAACGGCATCGACAAAAAGTGCGGGAGATGCCGTAAGCGCAAGATCCGTTGCAGCGGCGATCCGGGAAACGGCGGGCCCTGCTCCAACTGTAAGAACGCGGGCCACGAGCCGTGTCTGTTCCTGCGGGTACGATTCCGAACCATCCATCCATTCCACCTCCACGTTCCCGTCACACCCTGCCTTGCCTCTACTCCCTCTTCCCTCCTCCTCTTCTCTCTCTCCATTGGCCCCGTCTGCGTGTGAGGACTTGTTCCTGACCTACCCCGTTTGCTCCCTCACAGGTCTCCTCGCAAGAAACGCACATGAAAGATGGCGGCGACTACACCTACAATCTCGAGGCAGCCCGAACCTACGCCCACCAAACGCGCGGCGCCGTGTCCCCCCTGAGTTCCATGCCCCAATACACGCACGAGATGACAACAAGCGACGGCCTCGCCCCCTACCGTCAAAGCTCCTACCCCTACAGCGGCAAAGGGTACCACCCAACCATGTCCGGGTGGACAAGCACATACCCGGACGACGGCAGCGTGGACTACAGCCTCAGCTACTCGTCCTACCCGCTCATGAACCAGGAGCCCCCCCTCGTCTCAGGCTACAGCCAGCACTACAACACGCGCAAGCCAGACTACGTCGAGACCGAGACGCCATCATACTCCTACAACAACCTCGTGCACCGCCCCGCCGTAACAAACGAAGGCTTCTCGCTCTCCAGCATCGCCGCGTCCCTCCCGAACACCTCAGAACGGCTCTTGTCCTCAGACCGTCTCCACTCAAGCGTGAACAAAACCCTAACAAGCCCCTCCAGCTACCGAGACACCGGGATCTCAGCCTACTCCTACACGAACAAGGCCTCCACAAGCACCGCCCTCCCCGACGTGCCCTACGCGCCCTTCGTCGGCTCAGGAATCTACACCAGCAGCACAAGCCCGCACCGTCCCGCCGACGGCCCATACCCCCCCGTCGCCTCCTCCTCAGCCGGCTCAGAGCAACAACTCTACACACAACCCTCGCCCTCCCTGCGCGCCACGGAGGACGGGAGTGCAGGTCTCAGCTACGTGCTCTGCGACAGCAAACTGGACACTTCGCGACGGGACTCGCACTCGAGCGGGAGCGCGAGCACGCTGTTCTACGTGCCGCCATCTTTCATGGCGGAGGCTGTCGCAGGGGCGCAGGAGGGCCAGCGCGTTGGCAGCAGTCATACGAACAGCAAGACGGGGGTGTCGTCGTCGACGTCGCGGGCGAGTCGGGATAGTGGGAGTAGCAGCAGCAGTAGTGCTAGTGGGCGAGCCTCGGACGGTCATCGACGGTCTGCGGGGAGTCTTCGGGGCGTGTAAGTCCTGACACCTCAGCAATGTGTGCACGTTTGGGACGATGATGGCGGCTGTCTGTCGTGCAACACATGGTTGTCTTGCTATGAGGACGGGAGAAGCCATGCATACCCCAGACCAACGAACAAACGGGCAGGCAAGACAGGAGAACAGAGTGTGCGTCGTTTGCGAGTTTATTGTAGCTGTTGTGTGCGTGTATGTGTTTTCAATCAGTACGAGAGAAGGGAGGGAGAACGAGAGTGAGCGGCTTGTCGTCTGCAGTCAGGGGCTCGGCACCTCGACTACGGAGCAACAACAAACAAACGAACAAAATCAACAGCAGCATCCTGAGATTCCATCCCCAGTCAGTCCAAGGATCGTCATCGCGAGGACTCTCTAGTCGACTGAATGCCTCCCAATCCATCCTGTCCTCATGATGATCTTCCCCTTTCTCCTTTCTCCTGTTTTCTCTCTCTGTCCCTCTCTTTCTCTCATCTTCGTCTCTCCCGCTGTAAAGCACACCTCATCACGAACCACGACGAGCACCGGAACCAGCAGGGCGCAGAGTCTCACGACGATAGCCGATAGACGCCCCAAAAGCCTGCCACGAACGCCGCAAGCCCATCGTCACCCTCGTCTCGTTACACACTGTGTTGCCAACCGGTTCGCTTTCTCACGACATAATGGGGCCGGGTGAGACATGGATTCGTTAATCCTTCCGTCGAACGCCGAGTTTGCTTTTTCCGCTTCCGGGGGAGAGTATCGAGAGGGCATCGCTGGTATCGTCGCATCGGTTAGCAAGGGCTCGTCGATCCGACTATCAAAACCGACAAACGTCTCAGAGAAGAGAGAGAAAGAGAGAGGAACAAGCCGCTGTTGCTGTCCCGGGAACCCGTTCAAGTCTGCTCATTCGTTTCCTTCCTGTCCCTTCCAACTCAAAATAACACGGCGTTATTTCGCTTTACGTCTGCTTAAAACACATAATGGTATTCATTCATTCATTCATTCAAACAAACAACCGGAAAAGACATGGGATAGAAGAACATGAGCATTCGGAATAAGGCTCCAACCTGTCATCAGTCAGTCAGTCAGTTAGTTAGTTAGTCAGTCAACAATAATACGCAAGTCTAAATAATTGTTTTCGTGGTGATTGAGTGTGAAATGGGAGTCGATGATGCTTACCGTTTACTTGAGGATTCAGTATTCAGTATTCAGGCAACCGGACCACGAGTATGCGTTGACAAGTAGGTAGAATCAACTTAACCGGATAGTCAATTGACTCGTCTCTTTTCTGCCGACTCGGTTCTAATGAATGAAGTAGCAGTCGGCATCGTGAAAATCATAACTTTCCACATCGAGCGAGAGATCTTTATCCATGATCTCACTCTCATCAGCTCCAACATGAGTCTTATGTCGAGAGTACGCAATGAGTTCTCATCGCGCATCACTCAAGCCGGATGTGATCATTTCGTAAACCATCTTGGCCAATTCAATGTTCATTCAAAGCATAACACCTCAAATGAAAAGAATTATGAAGAGTAGTAAAAAACTCTAGTCGGTTCTGTCCATCGTCATCAACAACTCAAAACAAGCTCGAAGCTCAATCGGCTCGACTCCCTCACGCTTAACCCGAAAGTGGGTCCCAACAGCCACACAACCAACCCAACCAATCAAACCACGCACATCTCGGCCATCATCCATCTATCCATCAACCTCGCCGGCGAAAGCGCATCTCGACAGCATCACCAGCAACAGCTTCACTCACCTCACTCCTCAACCGCCAACCTACCTCCACCACACACAACCCCTCAACCATATAAAAATGGGTGCCCCAATCGCCAGCGATGCCCTCCCCAGTACGTCTTCCATCATCTCATCCCTCGCCTCCCATCCCGTCCAGTCCCTCGCATCCCCATCTTCCCTCTCATCCCTCGCATCCCCTCGCCTCATCCCCCCAATTCCCCCCGTCCCTCCCCTCGCCTCATCCCCCAATCCCCTCCCCCGCTCGCCTGACCCCGTAACTAACAAAGTTAAATCAGAGGCAACCCGCGAAGAAATGCGCGACGCAAACCTCCCCATCGCATACCGCGACAGCTGCGCGAACCTGCTCATCCCGCTGAACCGGTGCCGTTTCGAGACGTTCTACTTGCCGTGGAAGTGTGAGGTGAGTTTACTCCCTATTCACCAATCCTCAATCCCCCAAACCCCCTGCCCCTCCCCCCTCCCTCAACAGGAAGACCGAAAGACAAAAAGCAAGAGAATGAGGGAGAGAGAAGGGGCGTGAGGGAGAACGAGAGAGTGAGAGAGTGAGAGGGAGAGAAAGGGATAGAGACAGAGAATGAATGGAGAAAGAGAAACTGACATTAACAGACCGAACGCCACACCTACGAAAAATGCCAATACCTCGAATTCAAAGAGCGCGTCGCCAAGATGAACGAACTGCGGGCGTCCAAGGAGGGGGCGCGGAGCAACTAGACCACTTCCACACCACCATTTTACACATTACACCAACCAGACAAAATAGCGACAAGATCACACGAGGGAATGAAACTCAAAAGAAGACCGAGACAGACCGAGACGACACGTGCATAAACACCCACGAGAGGAGACACGGGCGAAATAGGGAGCCGAGAAGACAGAAACGAGAGAAACCGATCGCCCAGAAGAGAAAGAGAGAGGAAGACCTGTACATATTATCATTTACGACGGCCGCCACTAACGGGCGGGAACAAGAATTAAGCACATCTCGGTCCCTTATGCGACGTGAACATCTGTAGTGATATGTTCCGACATATCCGTGTGCTTGCTTTGCTATCTACCGAACAGTCCCAGGACTAGACTCGGCCGCAGCACCTTCAGGAGAAACCCAGAGTAAAGATCATTATGTCAATTTTTGTCTTGAACTACGGAACCACCACACATCCCAACTCAAGCAAATATACCTGCCTTTTGATACCCTACCGTTTATCCACGGCACCCAACAAACTACCCTCCATACCTGAACAAATCCATGCAGAAATACACTAGAATAAACACCTGGGAGTCAAGGGTGCAGACTCTTTGCAATTTTGGCAACTAGAGACTCCTCCCCTTCCGTCTCTTAGGATCCGGCCTCTTCTTAACCCACCCATCACCTTTCGGCAGACTCTCTCTGACAGGCGTATACGTCCCATCAACATCATCATCCGCATAGTGCTCCGCAAACGCCGGTTCCGAATCCGACGACAACTCCACAACTTGCGAGTTAGGCGGGATACTAAACGGCCTTGCCGACCTGCGTCTCGTGCGCGTTAGCGGCTGTGACGACGATGGTTCCAGTTTCACGGGGAAGCTGCTCGACATTTTCGCCGAGTCATCAATACTCAGATCAACCTTGGGCGTAGCCGTGACTCGACTAAGCTTGGAGTCGAAAGAATTCGATAGTCCCTTTGCCTTTGCTGGACTCCGCTTCGCTCGGGGCGTAGCCACGTCTCCTCCAAGCTTAGATTCGAACGAGTTCAACAATGGCTTTGCTTTCGATGGGCTTTGCTTGAGCTGAGACGAAACCACGTCGCGCCCTATCTTAGAGTCCAGAGAATTGAACGATGTCTTCATCTTGGATGGGCTTCGTTCCGGCTGAGACGAAGCCACGTCGCGTCCTAACTTAGAGTCCAAAGAATTGAACGACGTCTTCATCTTGGACGGGCTTCGTTCGGGCTGGGACGAAGCCATACCACCCCCAAGCTTAGATTCGAACGAGTTGAAAGATGTCTTTGCCTTGGACGGGCTGCGATCGCGTTGAGACGTACGCGCACTGCACCAGATCGAGTTGATCGACGGTAGCGACGAGCTTGAGCTTGACGGCGAGATGTTCACTGGCTCCCTAACATTCTCTTGGTCCATCTCCGTATTGGGACCCGGTGTCGCTAGTACACGAGAGAGGTTGGGAGCCGACGAGCTGATAACGGGCGGCAAGCCCGGATGCGAATCCGGGACTTCATATGACTCTGAAACAGGCTGTGGCGCACTACGAACACTGCTGGCCGAGGAGGGATCCATCGTCTGACGTTGTGCAGCCTTTGGGGTCCCAGCAATGACGTCGCTCTCGAACTGCTCTGTGCGCGGGATCGATGATAAAGGGGCAGGTAATGGTATCGAGTCCAACGCACCTAGCACCGGAGACCCGTCTTCTCCATTATTAGAAGCCGGCGGCGGGCTACTATCCATCGCCTGGCTAGCAGTTTCGAGAAGTTGTCGCGACGGGCTGCTGATCTGCGAGAGATCCGAGAAAATGAGGTCCGCCATGTGATGGCCTTGACCGGCCTGGTGAAATGTCGAAACACTCGCGGCCCGAACAGACGATTCCTCTACCACAGAACCCTCTGCTTCTTTTTGTTCGAACTGGGATGATGCCAGGGCACTCTTAAATTCTTGCTCACCCGTGCTCTGCACAGATTGAGTGTGAATGATTGTCGTATCGGCCTCAGCCTCAGCCTCAGACTCAACAGAATGAATCGGTTGAGACTCGACGTTCTGAGCTTCAGCTTCAAAGTCGTCATTAGTCGGATCCAACGGCTGCTGGAGGATCCTTGGGTCTTGCAAATCGGCCTACAACATCGTGCGTCAGTACAGATAATGAACCAAGAGAGGTAGTTTCTCAACAGCAAGGCATCCAAAGCCACCCGATCGACTTGAAGAACATACCCAAAAGACACTCCGATATCCATCATCCACGCCCGCGTCCATATCGCCCTCCTCATCTTCTTGCAAATCTGGCGCCTCGAATCGATCATAGATCCTTTGGCCCGTCCGATTGTCGTATCTCTTCTCGATGCCGTCGAGATAACGGTCTCGCCGGGCCAGACATAACTCAAGCGCCGCCGCATCGTCGTCGACCTTGATCACGATAGCCGTAACCCAAGACAGCTGGGGCTGCCAACTAGTGGCGGACGAGCACGACCACTTTTGCCAGGCAATCACCATGCCCGCTTGGGCTTCCCCAGGACGTAAGATAGGGAGCACGGAGATATCTGCAAAAGACACGAGTTAATTTTTGTAAATAAGATACAGAATCAAATAATACAGGGGCGAGGGGCTCAGGCATAGAGGGAAGATCTCGATTCCTAGTGCTACATTAAATGGAATGAACGAAGGAAATGTCTAGGACAAACCTTTAGGTAGGGAGGGGAGATCGTCCAGATCTGTTGCCAGACTAGTCTCGTTTACCGGTCCAGTGTCTCGGGCCTCGTTGTCGTCGTAGTTGAGGATAACGTCAGTGTTCATGTGATCGCCTTCCTCGGCATACATATCATCATATCCATTGCTCCCAAACTCGTTCGAGTTATCGTGCATCCCTTTCTGGCCGAGACGGCTTTCTTCACTGTAATACTGGGCGTCATTTCGCTGCGCCTGTTTACCTTTACCCCCACGCTTGCCTTTCTTCGTAGAATACTGTTGCTGCGGATCCCATCTCTGCTGGAAGGGAAACGGTGCGGCACTCAATTCCACACCATAGCTGCAGCACTCGACGGCTCGGTAATTGATCTTGGCCTTCCACGATTCCAGATCTTCTTCGTCGTCAGCATTTACAGCTTCATGCGCCTCTGATGGAGGGCCGGTGTTGTTTGATCGGTTCTGGTTCGCTCCATTCTGTAACTGATTGCGCAATTTGTCTTCGTCTTCTTTCGTCTTCGGATTACGAACACCAAGAGCGCCAAAGACAAGGCGACGCGTGGCCCCAACATCGAGGCGACGTCTCTTCTGACTACCAGGTGACAACGGTTCGCCGTCACCAAGCGATGCGTCGGTGATATCGACGGCGACAGTGCTGTCGTGTTGCTTCGAATTTCCATCTTCTTCTTCATCCTCGGCACGCTTTCGCTTGGCACTACCAGTCTTTTGCAAATCCTGATCGATGATTGTCTCGCCTGAAGGTCCGACTTCAACGCCACCAGATGCGAGCGCGTCGAGGAGCGCCTTTCGCTTGGCTTCGAAAAGAACAGCCTCCTGATTACCTTCTTGTGTATTTTGTGTATTATTTTCGGTCGACAGATCTTGTGTACTAGCAGCAGTAGTACTGCCATCATTCATCATTTGTTTCCGTACCCTGGCTGCTCTGCGACGAGCATTGCGACGCTTCGTGGCCTCTTTACCCGACCCGGGAGGAACAGAAGCAGGCGTCGCATTGTTCTGCGTCCCGTTGTTCTGCGATTGGTTTGGAGTGATTGTTTCGGGTGCAGTCTTCGCTTGTGAAGCTGCATTATTGGGGATTGCCTGTTGATGGACAGCACCGCCAGCGTTGTCTTCGGACTCTGAGTCTGAGTCTGAGTCTGAATCCGAGTCCGAATCTGACCCTGATTCCGATTCTGATTCTGAATCGGACGACTCTGAGCTTGAAGATTCGGAGCTGGAATCAGACTCCGAAGTCCCGCTATCAGAAGTATCATCTGAAGAACCGGTCGACTTCTTCTGGCCATTTGTCTTAGCTGCTGGGTTGGTACGTTTTGACCTTCTCAATGGTCGTTCTTCAGGACCGCTATCGGAATCGGAATCGCTGTCGCTCGTACTGCTCCCACTGGCTGATCTCTTCGGCTTGGCATCACTGCTCTCCGAGTCCGAATCACTTGAGTCGGAAGAAGTAGATTCGCTCGAGGTTTGCTCACTTGATGAATCTTCCTTGTTGACATTGTCGGCTTCGTCACTACTTTCACTTGAAGTAGAGGAGCTACTGCTACCACTGCTCGAAGTATCGTCGTCGTCATCTTCTTCTTCTAGCGTCTTCTTCTTCGCCAACCCATTCACACTTGGTTTCGGGACTGGTGAAGTAGTCTCACTGGTACCGTTGATCTTGGCATTGCCGAAAGAGGAAGTTATCTTGGCCATTTGTGCCAACCCATTTCCGGACGTGATCGTTCCGGGAGGGAACCCGGCGTGGTCTAAGAACGTCAGTTAGTAATGCTTCTAGAATAGACTTCCCGGATGTTCTGCAAGAACGGCAACGGATAGACTCGCGGATGAACCCGCCTCAGTGACCATACTGCATGCACGAACTGGAACAACAAAAGAGAAAAGTAGCGACCCACCATATTTCCGCAGGAGACCGGCATCGTGCTCCTCACCCTCCACATCCTGTGAATCTTCTTCTTCGTCTGGTGAATCGGCCCTCAGTTTTCGCTTTCTAGGCAAAGAGGGACTCTCGCGATTTTGAGCAGAAGTTGAGTTGTTCGATGTCTGTGAATACAACAGGCCCGTGCCTCGACTACTTTCCTTCGGATTCCATGTAATGACGGCTTCTCGAGACACTTGCGGAGTATATCCCTCAGACAAAGCGTCATAAGTGGCCTTGATATCACCGTTGGATGCAGCGAGTACCCGCTCACATACGCCTGCTGGCGCCATAGGAAATGCGGCACGCAGAGCAAGAGATTTGTCCGGGGTTTCACCATTTGAAGCTCGGTTCGAAGGTGTCTCCTGCCCATTCAAGTTGGAATGGTCTAGAGCCAAGTCGCGAACCTCGTGCTCCAGATCTTCGTCATCTGGAACGTCGTCGTCGTCGTGTTCTTCTTCTTCCTCTTCTTCTGTTTCTTCATCACTTGTCGCAGATTCGTTTGCACCGTCCTCTTTGCGTGCCGGTTCCATTTCTTCTTCCTCTTCCTCCTCTTCTACGTCCTCATCGTCATTATCGTCGTCTTCTAGAGATTGCTCATCGTCAGAGCTACTAGGCTCATCAGCCTCAGTGTCAACGAAATCTTCATCGTCTTCGTCGTCTTCATAGTTTTCCGAGCCGATGGCTACATCTTTAGACGTCGTGGAAGACTGCAAATTAGAATGGGCCAGCTGAATTTGGGGCTGGTTGGCATTTGCGAGGAAATGTACGGATCTGTCATCGTCTTGTTGCGTGTACGTGAGTCTGGATCGCTTGCGCGGTGGTATGCGGACGGCAGGGCGACCAACGGGTGCTCTGAGAAGAGGTCGACCAAAAGGGACGCCGTCAATGAGGTGTCTCCCATCCGACGAAATCTGGGCTCTACCACTGACGCGTCGCCGGCGATGGTCATCTCGGTCAAGAGCTCGAATACTGCAGTAATGGTTCAGTCAGTGGCGGCAGCGCAGGTTGGAAGTGGTCTGCTTACAAGACTCGGTCATCAGGCCGAAGCACGCTCTTGACCAGATGGTAGTGCAAGCATTCGAAGTCGGTGCCGTCGCTGTCGTGGAGCTCAACCACATAGTCCTCCAGGCCCCAGGTGCCGCTCTCGAGGGGCACGACATCGTTCAGCTGCTCAAGGAGCTTGGAAATGGTGGGATTGCCGCCGAGTTGCACATTCCAGACAAGTCGCAGTTCGGGCAAGCCATTCCGGCGCACAACGAGCCGGAGACGCATGTCTTGGTCTGCCATGGTTGTGGCGAGTTGGCCCTCACGACCTTGTGAAATGAAGTGTGGGATGATTGACGAGGAGCTGGTTCGGCATGCACGGAAGGCAGCCAGCCCACACAAGTTGCAACCGACCCTGGTCCGGGTTGGAGTAAACAGGCAAACGGTCGAATGTGGACATGCAAACGCGTAAAGTTCGTGTTAGTTTAACTGCAGGTCTCGAGGTGGCATGGAGATGGTCGAGGGAAAACGGCGGGACAGATGGAGAGGAAACTCGCAAAAAATAGGCCTGTAGCTCGTTGCGATAGAGATTGGCAGGTACGGAAGTCGTACCTACCTCCTGCCTCTTGCGATTGCTTCTTGCAAAAATTAATCGCGAACGAGTTCAACCCTCAAAGCGTGTCGCAAACTCGCAACTGCCGCTTATCGGTATCTGCGAAGACGTACGGGTCAGTTAGGCGAAGTTAGGTGTTTGCTACAGAACTAAATGACTGTTAGCACTGCTGCGTTTTTAGTTTGGCTAACCTATTTGGGTAGTATTGACGGTCTACTTTCGTACTGGTGGGCTTACGTAGGCGGGTACGAAATACTTACCGAGGTAGGCACTGCTGCTGGATTCTGTACGTAATGACCGTTTCATGCGGGAAACGCGGCTTTAGCCCGCTGCCGCTCATCCAGGTCTCAGACCAAGCAGCTGGAACGAAGATCGACGATGGAAAGTTAACATGTGCAGTCTGATTAACAGCCACACACGTGATGCTAGATAATACAATAATAAACAATGCGATCTCAAGTCGAGATGGTCTTGTAGGGAAACCCATCACGGGCCTACCTAATCAGTACAGCTGTGGTATCGCCATACCATGTTCTTCTTTTCCTATGCAAATATACCGCAAAATGCCAGAAATGCCTGAACGCCGTCCCATGTTGTTAAACTTGTCGCCGTGCCAAAAAGAGATGTTCAAGAGTGATATATACAACCGCACATGTCTATGTGTAGGTATATCTAGTTGTAGTTCGCATGTTGCGCTCAAGACAGACCTCCCATGTCTAGCATATGGCCCATCTTTTCGATCTAATGAGGAGAATTCGGGTTAATACGACATATCCAAAAGCAATCGACGCGCAGAATAAGAAATCATGTAAGGCTCACCTTGGTCTTCAAATAACCTTCGACTTCGCGACTTCGGAAACCGCCTTCACCTTTCCAGCTCAGTGGTACCATGGCGACGCGCTCAGTCACCCGAACCTCTCGATTAGGCCCTTCAACGGCCCGGATTTTGTCAGGGTTGTTGGTCAAGAGACGAATATCCTGCTGGCCCAGATCCAGCAGCATAGCCGTTGCCAAGCCATAGCTCCGAGCATCGGCAGGGTGGCGAAGTAGCAGGTTCGCTTCGACCGTATCAGATCCCAGGTCCTGGAGGTTGTACGCTTTCAGCTTCTCCCCAAGACCAATGCCCCGTCCTTCTTGCCGTAGGTAGATGATGATTCCTCCGTTGCGCGCACTCGGTAGAGACATCAGCCGGGCTGCTTCGTCCAGCTGCTCTCCACAGTCGCACCGCGCTGACCAGGCGGTCTCACCGGTGTAGCACTCCGAATGTATGCGCACAAGAGGCGGGCCATCCTGTGAGGCGGGCGCATCGCTGACGGCTTCAGAATCCTGCGCCGCGGCCATGCCGCTTCGCGTCCTACCGGGATATAGGCGACCGGTGTAGGCGCCTCTGACCATGCGATCCATCTCCGTCTCCCCTTCTCTGGGCGCATCCAGTGACGTACTTCTGATGTGCGATCCGAACACAATGGCGAGGTGCTCCTTTTGGTCGACGTTGTTCTTGTATAGATGCAAAAACATCTCGGTGCCACTGGTTGTCGGAATGCGCGCGCGAACAATGCACTCTACCGTGGGCAAGGTCTCGAGGAGGCGGGGCTTCTTTGTGCCGCAACCGCCCGAGGGGATAGATGAATCAACAGGTACGCTACGAGGTTGCTCGCTGTTTGGCGTCGCAAATCCGGGTGTAGCGGGAGGTGTGAAAGCAGGCGATAAAAGGGACGGCGGAGGGAGAGCGCCTTGATCGCGGGCCGTCAGGCTTGCTTCCGCAGACGATGCTGACAGGTCCTCCCGCTCACCGTGACGAGAACTCGCGCCATCTCCGAAGTGAGAGCCGTCGGCAACCGGGCGTGACCGTGGTGAATAGAAGGGAGGAAGGTCGGCGGTCTCTTCATGCGATGATCTGTCAATTGCCGTCCCACTTGCACCACTTTTGACACCGAGGTCAGGCATTGTTCCGGTTGAAAGGCGACGTTGTTGGCAATTGGGATGGAAGAGCGCAGAATGATATGAATGAAGCGTAGAGAATAAAATGCTGAGAGGATTGGAATGTACGGATGACGGCAGAAGGTTAGAAAAGTCGAGGGATAATGGATAGGTATTCACAAAGACACAATCTAGTAGTAGTAGACAGAGCAGACGAAACGAGTTGACACTTGATTCTCGGAGGAGAAACGCCTTCGGATGTTATAATACTGGTTCGAGTTTCGCCGAGATTCAAACAAGTAAGCCGGTCTTGTCATCAAGTGGATGCCGTCCGAACGCCGACTCGACACTGGTCATCTATTTACGCCCGCGCTCTTATTATGTAGTCATGCATTTGTAGGCATATCTTCGCGCCCTGCATGCATTTATAATGCACGAGGAACCAGGTTCTAGGGCATCTGTCAGCTAGGACTCAGCCCATTTTTGGCAGCGTAGTAAGGAATCTCTAGCCGAGAAAGGCTAGCTGGCGTACGAGTATTCCGCGGGCGTCCAGTCCGTCATCGGGCAACGGCGGGACAGCGCGGTAATATGACGGTATTTACTTACCTAGATGGGTTAGTATTCACCTTGAACCGGCTTCAAAATGAACTTCTTACAGCCATGTGGTGATGTTTTGCGAGTCTTGCCTAACCTACCACGGCTTATACCGAGACCAACCTCATGCTCGCGACACATAAAGACGCCAGAGACTGCATGTGCTTTTTGCGATGATCTTACTTCATTCACTTGTCGCTCATAGCCGATAATGGCTTGCTAGGTACTGACTTCCCATATGGTGCCTTTTCACAGCCATCTTCCCTCCAGCCTACAGGATCTCTTCGAACAAGTAGCAAATGATAAAATGGCCGGCCAGATTGTCCGTGGGAATGCGGATGCTCCATGTGACGATTTGGAAAGACTGACCCCTTGAAGAGATATCGTAGACACATCGCCCACAATGCACTCCGTTTGGTAGTAATTATTGTGTGCTACACGAATCTGGCCCCGTGAGCCATGCGATTCCAGTGTCCTGATCTGTACGGAATATGGTCTGCTTGGTCCGCTTCCTGTGGGTGTGCGACAATTCACTCGACACCAACAAAGAAGGATGCACGGAGGGGAAGTTAATACTATTGAGGACTGCCAACCTGGGTTGAGTCCAATGCGAGATATATGTACGTCCCAGGTAGCTTTGCAGTAGAGACTGGAGAGAATGATCGATGTGGTACGATTGAAGAGGCCCAGGTGAGGATCGCGTCGCGTCCAGCGGCACGACGACGGGTAACCAGGCCCGACTCCCCGCACTTCACCTGCTGAGCTCCTGCTCGAGCTGCTGATTCCGTACTCCGTACCTCTCCGTACAGTGTCTGTCTCGTTCTTGGCACTTTTGACTTCCAGATAAATACACGTCATTAGCGCACCAAACATTCTGGGAACAACCCGCCCTCTTAACCTCTACTTTAGCCCAATCCCCCAAAGCTTCTGACATCATCGCCTCAACCAGATAGATATTACGGTTTCGTTGCCGAATCTTCTCGCCATGGCGTCTACTCTGCGCCAGTGGATGAGCGACATCACCCCGTTTCTGCTCTTGCTCGTCACCGTCAGCACTCTAGGTCCCCTGCAATACGGCTTCCACCTTGTAAGCCCTCTTATCCAATAACAAACTATTTTGTCGTCGTCGTCGCTTAGGCTAACTCCCTCTCCTTCGGGCACGACTCTAGGCTGAGCTCAATGCACCGCAAGATGTCATCTCCTGCCACATCCCAAAGTCGACTCTCGCCTCGAGACTGTCTGCCGGGATCTCAGCCTGGACATCGTCGTCGACCACCACGCGTACTGCCTCCGCCTTGCCGGGATGCATTCCCATGAACGATGCCCAGTTCGCTGTCGTGTCGAGCATGTTCACCTTTGGCGGCCTGATTGGTGCACTTAGCGGCGGGCCTATTTCTTCCGCCAAGGGTCGTCTTTTCGTCATGCGTTTGACAGCCATATTCTTCGTCCTGGGTTCTGTCTTTCTCAGTCTGGCTTCTTCCATCACCATCATGTGCATCGGACGAGTGCTTGTTGGTTTAGGTGCTGGTGCCGCCACGGTCATCGTCCCTATCTACATTAGTGAGGTCGCCCCTCCTCGTGAGCGTGGAACTTTTGGTGCCATGACCCAAATCAGTATCAACGTCGGTATCTTGGTAACCCAGACGCTGGGTTACTTCATGAGTCACGGCTCTACGTGGAGATGGATATTCTCCATTGGCATCATCATTGCGACTCTCCATTTTCTGGGTCTGCTAGTCATACCCGAAAGTCCCGCCTGGGTCGCTACAAATCGAAGCGTTTCTGAAGCCAAGCGTACTCTTCAGCGTATCCGCGGTAGTCACTATGACATTCAAGAAGAATCCGCTCTATGGGGTTCCGGTGTCTCCTCACCCGAAGAAGAGGCTCTCCTCGGCGGCGCACCCTCCACGACCCTGGCAAGTTCTGGACCCTCAACGACAACCAGGGCGAGTGCTAAGTCCAATAGTCACTTGGGCTTCTTCGAGGTTGTGCGAGACGTGGAATATCGACCTGCCCTCGTAGCAGCTGCCGGCGTCATGTGTGCTCAGCAGCTATGCGGTATCAATTCCATCATCATGTATTCGGTGTCTCTGCTGAAGGATCTTTTACCCATAAATTCCGGAGTCTTGACTATTATCATTTCCATCATCAACCTGGTCACGACTGTTGCTTGCTCGCCTTTGCCGGACAAATTCGGAAGAAAGACGTGCTTACTCCTGTCCATCATCGGTCAAGGAACAAGCGCTCTGGCACTGGCCGTATCGATCATCCTGGAGGCCAAGATCATTTCCGCTCTGGCCGTGCTATTTTTCGTGGCTTTCTTCGCTGTTGGGTTGGGTCCCGTGCCGTTTATCCTTGCATCTGAGATGGTAGGTCCCGAAGCAGTAGGTGCCATTCAGTCCTGCTGTCTGGGAGCAAACTATATCGCCACCTTTTTGGTTGCTCAATTTTTCCCCATCGTTAATGCCGCGTTGAACGAGCGATTTGGCGGTGCCGGTTGGGTCTACTTTATCTTCACGGGTCTTGCACTTCTATGCGGCCTATTTGTACTCTGGCGCGTACCAGAAACCAAGGGGAAGAAGGATGCTGACGAGGTCTGGGGCCGGATTCGACGCGAAGACTAGACAGTAGAGGCGCATTCATTGAACCAACGATATACGAATCATACAATAGCAGACAGCTGGCACTCTCGCTCCATGAATGAGCACAACTTACACTTTCCGCCCAGGACGCAATCGCTTGGCCTTGACCATTTGTTCAACTTGCATGATACCCGCCCTGACACTATCAACGACGTAAAGTCTTGAGTAGGCGAAGTCCTCGCCGTACTCGTCGCAAGCAGCCTCTCTAATGATCTCCTCCAGCCCAGCCATCCCAGCACATCCCATCACAATGACAGACACCCTCGCTCCTACAGACTCAAATAAGCGTTTGGTCGCCTCTTTCAGCTTTGATCTGATGACGGCGGGATCAACTCCACCATGAAAATCGGAAGCATTCAGTCCGGTAGACTGCACACCGGCAAAGGGGGTATTATAAGGGGGGGATCTCCCTATACCGAGGTAATTGCTGACATTCTTGGCCAATTCGGCCTCCCAGTACTTGCCCGTAGTAACGATGCCCCATTTCCAAGGCTCGCACAGGGATAATGCGGTCAGGATGCTAGCCTGGAAGATGCCGATGATCGCAACATGTTCCTCGCACATGGCCTGCAGTCTGTGGACCAAGGGATGGTAGCTATAGCAAGCCACGACGATGCCGTCGTAATCATTATAATCGTGAAAATATTTGAGCACGGCTTCTGTACTCTTTTCCATGTCCTCCTCATTATTAATGCTGGCGGGAGACTCTGAGGATGCAGTGTAAGTGTGCACTTGTATTGACTATGGCCAAGTCAGTGGTGATAGAGAGAACTGAGAAATGTTAGTAGACATACGGAGGGCAGATTCACTGAGGCATATCAAGTCAGTACCATTCTTCATGTAGCGAAAGCTATGAGCGCAATCAAGCCATGTGACTATACCAAGAAACCTCTCGTAGACACAACGAACGAAGTTGACAGGAGCGGAATTAAGAATGATGATCCATGACCTTGCGCCGATAACAAGCAAAGCAGACACAGGATGAAAATGACTGGACGGTAGGTTTCAAGCCTACTTACTGCCGTCGACAACCTTCATCATCGCCTCGGTCATCGATTCGGATGAATTGGGATTGAGGAGCAGGATCTTGATGCCCTGCCCCCTTGCGGGTGTAGTACTCGTAGACATGATTGTCGTCCGTGAGAAAGAACTGAAGTGAGCTCTCAAGCTGGAGAGTTGCTCAACCGCATACCACACATTTACGAAGGATTATGGGTTATTCTATACCAGATAAGACGGAACACAAACCGCGAGTTGTGAAACTATTAACCTGCTGTTTTGTTTCGATAGATAATGTGTTTGGCCAGTCGGAACTCATGCTGAAGAGAGGCAACAGTCGCCACTCATCAGTGCTACGGATCTGTGCTTTAAAAGAAGTGCGTGCGGCAAAATGCCCTAAAATGCACTAAATTCTATAGCGTATGCGCCAA
>JAJFDJ010000180.1:0-45198 GCA_028637755.1 Xylariaceae sp. X170 | reverse complement strand
GCCGCTGCCGGGCTGCGAGGACTACGATGAGCTGTATCCGTGTGATACTCCGCTCAACCTAGCCGGCACTGCTGGGTTGCAAGGATGACGAGTTCTCGGGACAATGGCCGCTGCCGGGCTGCGAGGACTACGATGAGCTGTATCCGTGTGATACTCCGCTCAACCTAGCCGGCACTGCTGGGTGCAGGATGACGAGTTCTCAGGACAATGGCCGCTGCTTGTCGCCGGCATGATTCGGCGGGGCTTGCCAGGGGAATGTAAAATCGAAAGCTTCTGAATGCGAATATGGAGAAAACAAACAAAACGAAACACCAGCAATTCACTGGTCATCACCGACCCAACTACTAATACTTGATCTGAGCCGTCATCGGCTTGGGAGAGCGAACTTTTCAACTGGCATGGTATTCCGGCTTCAGACTGCAACTGGCCGGGAACCCCTGAACCCTCCCAGACCACACTTTCGCACCCTTCTATCGTCACACACCGATTCGAAAAGAATCGTGTTGATGAATACCGCCACCAGCCAGAACCGCCCTACCGTCCTTTCCCCGTTCTATGGGACTCATTAGTACATTTCGTGTGAGATGGTCATTGGAGAATGTGATATGCAGTTGAGTTAAAGAGAGGAATCAAACATGAATCAAAAAAATGCTAAATAGATGCTGTGCGAAGTGATCTCTGTCTGTGTCTCGTGAACCGTAGCATGATGTCTGGAATCGTCATCGTACAAGTCATCCGGAATACCATCGCAGTTGAATCATGTACCATAACGAAGCACACGCACCGGAACATTCACAAGACAAAGCCGATAACTCACCACCATGCGCCCACGTGTTTTCCCTCTCATTTCCATCCTGATCGACACCGAAATCCTTCCTCGCCGAAAAGCCGCGCGAAGGATCACGACAATCGACAAAGGGGGTGCCGCTAACAAGTACGCTTATGCAGGTTCGAGCCGACCTAAATCCTTAGTCCCATTCGGAGCCGCCACGGCGCCGGCACACCTTTCGTGTGGATCCCCCTATAAAAAGAGCGAAGGTTGGAACGAACCATGAGTCTTGTCGAACGAACGCGCGTTTGTTGTGGAAAGAAAAGGTTGTGCCAAGCCCAAGTGCCAAGATTTCGCCGTGTTCCTAAATTTATCGACAGACTTTTGCCGGCGCGACAGTCCGGTCGCGGGAGAAAGGACGAGGACCTGGATGGCGAAAGTATAAAGTGAATCGCAACTTCTTCTTCTCTTTTGTGTACGAGTAAAGTTGTTCGTGACGCCATGCATGATTTGAATTCCTGGAGGAATTCACAAAAAAGGGAAGGACACACTAACCTCGGCATTGAAGCCCGCCGATTTTCGCGACGGCCTGTTTCAGACCGGAGCCGGGGTTAAATTACCGAAGGAAGCCTTCTGCTCTTTTGGGGAAACGTTCTTTTATGCGTTGTTGTACGGATTATTCTATCAGTACGATACGGATCATACCTATGTGGAATCCGGAATTCGGATACGGGTATTCCAAATCGAGAAAAAAAAATAACAAATAATAAAAATCCACGTTGGACTGTTCAGCCCTGCGGCTGAAACCCTTTCTCTCTTTTCTTTTTCTTCTTTTCTCTCTTCTCTTCTCTTTCTTTTTTCTTTTCTTTGAGGCTTTGAATTGCGTCTGCTGCCCAAACGGCTTTTTACACGTGGCAGCCCGACGGACATACGGTCGGACTATCGGACGGACGGAGAAAAGCACAAGACAAGACAAGCACCGCCCTCCACTCATACCAGTGGCGTCTTACATCTGACCCCGTCCTGCCATCACATCAATTCACCATCATCGACGGGTCTCGATTGACTCGAGACTTCTATTTAGAAACTCCAATCAGTTGTTTCTATACATAGAAAACAAACCCGGGGTCAAAAACAACTAGTCAATCGCCCTCAGTCCCAACATCCCCTCGACAACCATGGCGCGCCGCGTCGTCGTCCTCCTCGAAGGGCCCTTCGACCCTTCCCACCGCTACGTAACATCCTGGCTCGTATCCCCCTACATCCTCGCCAGCGTCCGGGGCCTCATCGTACGTGCCGTCCCATCCCCTCCCCCACCAAAAAACTAACAAACACCCCACAGTCCCTCTACGCCTTCACAACCCTCTTCTTCAACATCGGCTACCAATGCGCAATGCCCAGTCTCGGCGGCTGCCTCGCATCCCGGCAATCCTTCTCATTCTTCACCGTCCTCACATACTGGGGGATAGCCTTCTACAACCTAACAGCAGCAACACACACATTCCTCTACGCGAAACACGGCTCCGCGCCCTTACACCGCTTCCCGCCCCCGCTGCAATTCCTACACGCCCTCTTCCAAAGCAGCGTCACGACGTACCCGTACCTCGTCATGATCGTCTTCTGGTCCTTACTTTCGGCCCCGACGACGCTGGCGACGCCGTACTCGGCTTGGAGTAATATCTCCCAACACATCTTCAACGCCGTCTTCGCGACCGTCGAAAACGTCCTCGCGAGAACGGAACCCGCGCCCTGGATCCATCTACCGTTTTTGCTCGCCATCGTCGCGGCGTATCTTGGTCTTGCGTACGTCACGTACGCCACCGAGGGGTTCTACACGTATGATTTCCTCGATCCGGCGAAGCAGGGGAACTTGGTTGCTGGATATGTCTTTGGCATCGCGATTGGTATTGTTGTTTTGTTCCTTTTGGTTAGGGGGTTGGTTTGGACCAGACGGTGGGTGACGGAGCGGAAGTGTGGGTTTGTGGGTGTTTTTGCTGAGGGCGATGAGGAAGGGGCGCGGATGGCGTATCGGGGGGTTGATGTGGAGGGGGAGAAGGAGGGGCAGGAGATGGAGCATTTGTCTTCTGCTGTGTAAGTTGTCGGTAAGTAGTTGGAAATCCGTTGCATTTGTAGATCCGGGGTTGAGGATCGAGGCCTTGCTTACTTACCCCCTGTTGATACGGGGATTTTACCCGTAGGCGGGTGAGACGGACGGAGAGAAAGGATCGGTAGATAGTTGTGGATCACTTACTGTACATAGTCATTAATCATTGATACCCTCAGTATGTATGTATGTAAGTAATGCATATGACGATGTTGCTCAATGGGTCTGAGAACTGGAATTGAAATGATTATGTATTTCTTGTGACAACATTGCTTATGTACAGTCAACTCCATCTAGCTGGACAGACAGACAAACGAGACACATCAACACTTCAGATTGATGCCGCGTCTCATCTCCGACTCTCGTATCTCAAACATGATCTGCACGCCAACAAAGAGCGCCGTGCATGCCCCTGCTAAAAACACATATCCTACGCATACTCATTAGTATCTTTGATCAGAAAAAGGGGCTGATACAACTCACCAGAGAAGTGCTGGAATATTCCCGCAAGGATAGCCTGCAATCCATCAACACCAAAGGCGAATCCAACAAGATTAGCCGTGATCATCATCAGGACATTCGCGACAGCTCCGACGCAGCACAGCATACGGTATGCCGTGGGTCGACCCTCCCACCGACGTTTCGGGAACAGCGAACCAGCTGCCATTTCAGGCAACATGAAGAACACAATCAGCCATCCCCAAATAAGCAGGCGGAGCTGGATATCGTGCCACAGCGCCACAAAGGTGAACACCAGGACATACGTGAGTACGGAGCGGGCGGCATCACGTGCACTGCGGAAACTCGATCCGCCCAGGGGCACATAGATGTAACGGAGAGACCAGCGGTAGAAGCTGCGGTGCCAAGAGCGCCAGAACGCCAACGTGCTCCAATTGTTGCTGACGCAACGGATCATGTTCTCCGGCGGGTCAATGCCGTCGATGAGGGACCAGAAGCGGAAGAATCGCCACGGGAGCAGGAGCTTCAGCCAGATGAGGTGCAGGTTGAAGAAGCTCAGCAGACAGAGCTGGGATGCCGTATACTCGGCCCACAGGGGACTGTACTTAGCAATCGCCTGGACGTAGTCGAAGTGTAGGACAATCTCCATGACGAGAAGCGCCAGCGCGAAGCGCACACCGTACCGGATGGTACGGGATGTCTCGAGACTCGCCGGCTTGTATCGCAACTGCGAGATGTAGTCGTTGAACGTGATGATGGGTCCCGCGAGATACAACGGGGCGTAGATAGCGTAGGCGACGTAGTTGCGGAACGAGTAATCCCGCGATTGGGCGGGCGTCGAGATGCGATCGCGCTCGCTGAGAGAGGAGAAATCAAGCTGCTTCTTCTTGGAGTGTTATTAGTGCTATCACGAGAGACACGGGGACAGAGAGAACATACTTCGACGGGGCTGGCAGCTCTCCGGTCCAGACTCCAGTAGTAATCCAGGTTGAAGCTGATGAGGCGCAAAACGGTGATGTTGAAAAGAATCTCCCAGCGACCCATGATGCCGCCATAGCTGTCAAGCCAAGCTCCCCAGGCCACAAGACTGCTTTCGGACGGATCAACCAGTCCGCCCGAGAGGAAGCCCCATGCCAGTGAAGCAAGTGTCTTAAACTTGTAACCCTGGCAGAGCTCATTCGCGAACAAGATGCAGATATTAAAGGTCCAAGTCGCGACGGGCACCGTTTTGCGGGGGAGAGTCGTCGCCACCTGGTAGTTGAGGTAGAGAATGAGGAGGATCTTGAAGACCGAGACGCCGTGGAGCGCAACTAAGTAGATTATCGCAAAGCAAAAATCGAAGGATGCGCGTTGGTTCAGTCGCTGATCCGCCTCTTCGCGCGTCGGTCGTGAGGTCTTGGAAGCTGAATTGGTCCGGTATACGACGGCATTATAAATTAATCGAAGAAGGGGGTGGAAGATGAGCAAAGCGAGGAGGTAGGGGATGTTGTTGCGAAAGGTTCGGTACTGCGCATCGGTGGCATCCTAGATATCGTCAGTCTTGTTATAGAAGCCAGAACACATCGAGACCACGACTTACGATTCTGCGACCGGGAATCCAGCCGGGAGAGAGATAACGCGCGTAGTTCCGGTAATTAGGGTGAGTAGCTGAGGAGGACGGTCAGCGGAACCATCGCGCCAATTGAGAATCAATAGACACAAATCCATACTTTTCGAAGCATCATAGGCAACCCAGAACATATAAGGGACTGCGAAGAGGAAGACGAGATAGTACAGGTAGAACTCGAGGGTGTACCATCTCGAAGGCGAGCTCCGACCGTTCGACTTTGCCGCATGTTCCTTGCTCGTGCTAGCCTCCCGTTTCCGGGCTTCTATGACAGTCTCGTAAGGGGTAGTGGACGAGACGATGAAGCGAGTGTCGAGGGTGTCGAGGTCGTAGATGTTGCGAAAGAAGGAGAATGCGCCCATGGTGAGTGCCCCTTAGACAGGCGACCACGCCTGCAAGCCAGTTACAATTGGATTATCGAAACATGAGGAAGCCAAGATGAAGAAAGTCACAGTGACGGATAGCAGTCTTAAGTTTAGTTGACTCTATACGAATTGCGACTTCAATTAAGATAAAAGAGTGACTTGAGATTGGGAATGTGATGAAGCAAAGGTCCACGATCGCAGCATCGTGAATTCACGTCTGGCGGAGAGCGGGAGCTGCGCTACGTATTAAGTGGACCCCTTTTGGAATATAGTGGGGCCGTTATTAAGCCCCACTTCGACCTGTCAGACCCACTCGAGATCTGCACTTTGTCTCAATTGATCTCAATTGAATCTCACGAGACTTCACAACTTCAACATTCACGAGTGGATCTTCACTTAACAACTTCAGACTTATCCAGAGTATTCATCTCACACATCTTCATTTCATCTGTCTGAAAACCCGATATATCATTCCCGTGAATTCATCATGCTTGCACCTATCTCATCCTCACAGGCATTGAGAATAGTCTAACCCTGATCAGCCATCTACTATCTATCACTCACAGAATCTATAAAGGACTTACACTCATTTATAACGGTGCATGTGTAAGGACTCACACACTGAGGGAACAATCATGTCAGTCTCTCCTCGAACATATACATCGGTATCACATACCGTCGTTGGACCCGTCCACCCAATGCCGCCACATTGGCCCCAATGAGGAGCTCCCGGCGCCCCTGGTGAAGCTGTCGTCGTAGTCGCCGCAGTCGTAGTCGTCACGATCGTAGTGGTAGCCGGTTTGCTAGTCGTGGTTGCCGTCGGTCCGCTCGTCGTCGGGGCACTTGAGCTCTGCATTGATCAACCCCTCAATCCCTCCATCATCAGAAATAAAAGAGAAACTCACCGCAAGACCGAACCACTCCATATCAGCATCCCCAAAAATATCAATATTATGCGTAATACCCTGCCCTCATCAGCAACCGGTCCCCTAAAATCCCCCGTAACGACGACTACTCACCTCCCCCAAAACACCCTCCACATTCTCCCCAAACACATACCGCGTATACGGACTCCGCGGCCACCCGGGCACCGTCTCCACGGGCTCAACCGCATACCCAAAGACGCCCGTCCACTGCTTAATCGTCTCGTAGTAATTCTGCGGAAACAGCGTCGTATCCGCCGTACCATGACAGATCCGCATGCGCGGTCTCGGCCCCTCATACCCGGGATACGCCCCCCGCGCCTTATCCGCCCAGTACTCCTGACTCAAATTCAACTGGCCCTGCGAACACGTACTATTCCACCCGTCCACGGTCCCCGTGTAGAAACATGTCGCCGGTACGCCCGCGTACACGACGGCCGCGGCGAAGAGCTCGGGGTACGTCGCTGCCATGACGTTCTATCTCATTAGCACTCCCCACATCTCACGGTGAAAGGAAAAGCTTGCCGTCATCATAGCCCCCGACGACGTCCCCGTAACAAAAACCCGACTCGCATCCCCCTCATATTGCTCGAGGGTATACGCCACCATGTTTGCAATCGAACTACTATCCGCGCCCCCATCATGCGTCAGGGACGCACTCGACGACACGTCCCAGCAGGTCCCGCTGTACGGCGACTCCGGGTAGATCACGATGAAGCCGTACTCCTCAGCAAGCGTGGCGTACGGCGTCCCCGTGTAGTACGCTGCGGCCGTGCCGCCGCAGTAGTGGATTGCGACGAGGATGGCTGGGTTCGGGGCTAGATTGTCGGGTACGTAGATGTACATTTTTGTGTTGGAGGTGTTGGGGCCGAAGGATGTGATTTGTTGGAGGGAGGCGCGTTTTGTGAGTGAGGTGGCCGCGACGGTGATGCCCCCGCTTAGGGCGAGGGCTGTTGTTAGGGTGTTGAGATGCATTGTGTTGTTTGATGTTGGATCTGCTTGTTGTCTTGAGTTTGACGGTGTGATGGCCCTCGGGGTGAGGGTGAGGTGCGTTTTATGTTGAATGTAAGTATGGTGAGTACGAGTATATCACGGACGTCATGCCTCCGATTTGTAGGATCGCCGGATCAGGTAGGTCGCGCTTCTCATGGGGACGCCTGGACGTGTGTTATGTTTTGATATGATACCCCTTTTTAAGTCGACTCATGGCCGAATTGACTAATTGACTATTACTCTGCCTATACAATTTGCGCAATTATTACTGAGAACTATCTCTCATCAATCATCCGAGCTCATAAAACATTTTCATATACTTCCCGTCGTCTCAGCAAGTCAATTGAGTGCCTGTCTGCGTAGGTAGGTAGGTATGTCCCATCCCCGGAAATCAGGTCCGTTACCCGTTCGTCGTCGTCGTATCGGCGCGGAATTCTTACACCAATTGACTTCTTACCAGCTGTCTTCAATTACTTCCATACCAGCTGCTTCATTTTCTGCCTATCACTATATTACCCTCCAGGTAGCTTCAAAGTTATACCTAGAGGTTTTCACGTTTCGGTGGCTGTACATCAGTCCCAGCATCTCGAATACATTAATGTACGAACGACTCCCCCCGAGGGAAACAACCCCCGGCGAAATAGACCGCGATATCACCTAACGCGATTTGAGATACACGAGTAGATAGATGATTTCATTAACTCATACAGCACTGCACAACTTATACCGTCTACCTCCCTCACACCACCACCTCCACATAAATCCCATGCCAGTTTTTTTTTTCGCGGTCTCGAGCAACTTGCAAGGTCTCCTGCTCATCCGCAATCCGGCGAAACGGCGAATCAACCGCGTTATCTGGTACTGCTGCTGCGCGGCAACGGCAACGGTAGCGGAGTCCCTCGGGTCCGATCAACTCCCTTACCGGCGGACCGGCGCCAGGTAACCGCCGGCATAAAACACAGCAGACCGCCGGATACATCCGCCGGACCTTATACATCCGCTCCGGCCCTCCGGTCAAATCGGTTCCGACCGCTACCGATCCCCTTACCGATCCCGATCCCGTTCCTGTTCCCCTTACTTTTCCCCTTCCATTACCACTGCCGTTACCGCGCATCAGCATACAAGTATCAAGTAACCAGTTCACCACTCTAAGCCATCTATCTTCTACCTACCGTCCGACCCCTGAATCCCGTGCGCAACATCATCTCATACTCTATCTAAGTCCTACAATCCAAAAAAGGAAAAAAAAGAAAGAAACCCAAAACCCCCCAAAAAAGAAAACCGAAGAAACAAAAAAAAATAATGGAGAAAAAAAGAAAAAAAAAACGTACAGCACCAGGGATTCGCTGGTCGTCACCGACCCAACTACTAATCCAGCCCTCACCGGCTTATCTATGGGAGAGCGGACGGGATCCCGAGTTCTCCGGTGGGTATGGTCGTACGTGGTTGTTTTCCCCTCAATTCTACCTTAAATGCCTCCCTACCCCGTCCCTACCTACACCAAATATCAGAGAATCATCAACACCAACATCAACACCGAACTTATATAGGTAGGTAAATAACAAATCACACAAAAACCCATATAAAAAGGTATCACATGCGTATTTCAAACTATCAATCAAATCCCCCAAAAAACCCACCTATTTTCCCTCCTCCCCTTTTCCCCCAACCCAAAAAGATGACCCCAGGTAGTGATCGAAAGGGTAACAAAACAAAACCAAGGAAAAAAAGCCATAGATACACACAAAACCAGTGAGCCCAGCACCACCGCGAGATACACTATATCTAGACCCGAGCCACCACGTAAAACAAATCCGTGGAGAGAGGAACTCAGGGGTCCTCCAGTCCATCGTCCGTTTTCCTCGATACTATACAACCCTTCACGTCCGAAACTTAAGAAAAAACCAGCCGTCCGTCCTCCCACCTAAAATGACGGAGAACAGAATAATATCGCCAGGATATGAGAAAGGTAGGTGAAATGGAGAGAGAGGGTAATGGGAAAGAAAAGCAAACTTTTTTCAGTTTTTCCGATCTTTTCCCTTCCTCCCTGTCTTCTCCCCCTCCGACGCCTTCCGAATCAGAAGAAGGGAAACCACTTGAAACGGGGATAGGAAAACTTCGACTCGCAAAGTCATCCCAAGTATCTCCGGATAAAACCCGATCCGAATGTCCGTATATGAGTACAGAAGGAAATAGAAAGTCATTTGCGTGTCCTTCAAGGACAAATGAGTGACGTAGTGTTGTATGTGTATCGTACGAGTTCTCGTCGAGATACTATGCGTCGAATCGATACGGATTCGAATCCGCCGAAATCGGCAGTATCACTCTCCGCCTCGCCTGGCTGGCATAGCCATCCTGGATAAGCAAGCCATGACGTGATCGACCCTTGCGCATTGTATACGACTCCATGGACGAGAAGGTGGCGCTCGTTCTTCAGGGCGGACAACGGTAGAATTCATGCAGGCAGTGTGATGGCTTAGCGGCGCTTGTTCAGAGCCTGGGCAACGGAAGACCCATTCTCGTAATCCCAATGTCGCTTGATGCCACCCGACTCGTAGACGCTAGCCACTGACTCCTGCCACATGGCCGGCGTGACGAAATTCTGCACCGACGGGGCTGTGTACTGATGGGTCATGGGGTGTGGCGCAGACAGAGGCGTGCTGGCGATAGCAATTTCCTGGGTCGTAGGAGTTTCTGGCGCGCCTGACGAAACACTTAAAGAGCTTGACTGTGCGTTGACCGTGGATCCTTGCGTGGGAAGCGGAGTACCGAACGTCGAGTTCCATTGGCTGTTCAATGTTAGCTGGGCACACCAGAAGCAGAGACAGAAGATCATAGCAACTTACTCGAAAATCCGAGACGGGTTCCACGTATGATGGTCGACCATAGGTAGTGTCGTATGAGAAAGCGAGGGCTGTGTGCTTTGACCCGCGAGCATGGAGAGCGACTGTAGAGAAGGAGAGTCACCCTTACTGTCCCCTGAACAAATAGAAATAGGCGTCATAGGATAATAACTAACGTGCGAATGAGACCCGGGATGAATACCCAAGCTTACGTCCATCGAATTGGTCCGCAGCATCGGCGGCTTGAACGTAGGAGCACGCGGCGGGCTTGGCTGCGAGCTGGGATGCGGACTTCCGTACGGAAAACTGGGCTTCAACACAAAGGGTTTCCTAGTATCAGCAGAGAATGCCTCTCTCACAGCATCGATCTGTTTCAGCATGTCCGGGAGCGTCCAAGAGTCCATGATCCTTTCGAGAATTCTCATGTGACGAGTGAAATAGTCTCGCGCGTCGGTGTTAATGTCCGGATCTGGGGACGTCAATGCGACCTATTTCGTGTTAGGATTGACATGCGATTACATGTTGGAAAAAGGAAAAAAGAGTTGACGCACTAGATGAAGTACGATGCAGGAGAGGATGCCGTAGATAGTAAAGCTGATTCCTCTTTGCATGCACTGGAGTCCGTTCAATCCAAAGTTGTCCAACATAGCCTCCTGCAAACGACAAAGGGCTTTGGCACAACCATATGAGATCATCATATGCGACTTCCACTGCCCATCGACGCCCATGGGTTCCAAAAACGTAAGCTGTGGCCGGTGGAGCAAGATGGTAGCTAGATAGTAGTAAGAATGTATGTTTCCAAGGAAATGCGACGGTACCCAGGGGGCCGATCCATCGCGGGGAAAGGTGATGGCCATGTGAGGCGGGAGTTCGCTCAGCCAAGATCGAAGCTGTGGGTTGAGCTGCACGAATTCGGGGTCGAGACCCCATTCCTTCTTTTTCTTGATCCGCATGTACGTCGAGCTCATCTTGTGGATAATGCGTACGACTCTAGCAAAGTAAATGAAATCGCAAGACACAGTATGCTCTTCTTCCGTCACGCCAGGCATAGGCTGGGGGACATTGAAATCCACGGTTTCAAGTTCAACAGACAATTCGTTTCGTCCTAAAGATTTCTTAGCATTCTCCTGAAAAGCAGGGGGGGACAGTCATTGGCGTACCTTGCGGAGCAGCAATCATAGTCTCACAGATGAATATGGTCTGCCATACGCGCGATTTCGTCAGACAGTCAGTCGGAGATGAGTTGCATGGCTTTCCGGCCTTGTGGTTCTGGTAATGCTCGTCGAGGCCAAGATCTCGTGCCATAGCGACGCAATGAACGATCGACATCCACGATCGGAAATAGTAGCCACGCTTCGGCACAGCTTCTCGCGCCTTGAGGATGATGAGAAGCGCCTGAAGAGTGCTCAACCTCGGGACATCCATGAAGGAGTCGGCGTGCTCTAATAGCGTCATGTCAGTAATGCCGCAAGGATGTCATACAACAAAATCAATACGCTATGACAAGTGACTCACTCGAAGCGAGAGCAATCCATTGCTGGCCTTGAGCAGGCTCATCGGCGAGCCGTTCGGCAACGGCAAAGATTGCCTCGAGCAATAGCGGAGAGATGGATTCGCGGTTTGTGTGCCATTGGCGGTATAGCTGTGCCTTGTTCAAGACGGGGACGTACGGGTGAACATTAGCGAAGAACAGGTCAAAGTAGTTCAAAATGGTTTCATCGTCGGGCATGAGCTCTTGCGGTATCCTGATCTTGGATCCGGGACCCATCAGCACTGGCGGCAAAGTATCCTTGTAGTCATCGGCATCTTCAATGGCAGGCTCCTCTTCTTGTCCCGAGGCGAGGGCTTGCTTGTTGTTCAGGTAAGGTGCTGCAGCCAGAGTCAGAATGAATGGAGGCTAACTGGCTTGATGCAAAGTCGAACTCACCTGTGCCGCTTTCATCAAGCTTCAGCGGACCGAGGAGATCTGCCAAGTCACTGTAACCTTCAGTTTGGTAAGACTCAGGGGATGATTCGGAATGGGGACCAGACATCTCTGGCAAGGGAGGAGTGGAAAAGACACTGGATGGCGCATAAGACTGGTCTATAATACCGACAGCTGGCGGCGGTACCGACGTGTAGGGGATATGCTGCTGCACGGAAGTTGCGTCGCCATATTGGGACAGGGGGTATACTGCCGGGTGGCCAGGGTACGAGGTGGAAGGCGGCGCGTACAAGGCCGGCTTGGGGTGACCAGCAGCCATGAGATGCTGGGGTGGGGGCTGCTGCATGGGCATCTGCCGAAAGGTCTCCTGTCCGGCCTCGTAGTCGATGCGCGGCTGATCGTAGGGCTGGGACTCGTCGGGCGACCCATCGTATTGCGCATTGGGACGCACACAATGCAGCTTCAGGCGGATGCAGGCGGAACAGGGCCAAGTGTTGGTGGTGGCAGCATCACACTTGATCTTTCTCCGCCGGCAACCCTCGCAAGCGCGCATGACTACGGCATACTCGTCAGCAACCCGTGGACATGGACCAGTGGGAGGATATTATATAGATTGGATAGAAGAAGGAGGGTAAAAGCGCCCGTACCCTTCAGGCGCTTGTGCCGATTATGTTCATCCACAAAGACATAATCTGGAAGAAGAACACAGTCAGAAGACCAAACTCATGCTAGGCGGGGCCATTTCGGAGAGCGAACTCTTTTGGGTCTCCCTTGGAGGCTGGTACGTGGGCGGCACGAACGAGAATGAGTTTGGGTGTGTGCCCTGAGGCATGAAGCTGCGGGTGGCAGCGGCGGAATCGTTCGACGACATGACTGATGGACTCTGACTGTACGGAATACCGCCGCCGGCGCTCTGTCACGCGATGCTACCGGCCGCTCATGCGCAAGCAAAGGTGAGCCTCGGATGAGCGAAAATGGGCCAAAATGCAATGGCGTGAGAGGCTTGAGTCAGGATCAACGGGGGGGGCGATTTGGCGCGGAATACGGAGTAGCAAGCAGAGAGATAAGAATGGGTGCGATGTTAGTAATAGTAGTTGTGATGTGTTGTTGCTGTCGTCGTCGTTGCTGCCGTCGCTGGTGCCGTGGCTCGTTCTTGTTCTCGACAGAATTATCAGAGTCAGCTCGTCGGCGGTGGCAATGCCGAACTATTGCCGTTGGATGAAGAGGCTAAAAGCGCAGGACCAGAGGGACCAAAGAGGGACCACAAGACCACAGGAGGACCACACAGAAACAACAGAACCCCACAGAACCAGCACGCAATGAGCGGCAGATGATGGCAATTCAGGCCTTCGTCTTTTTGCGAAGCGCGCCGAGGGTCGAAAGAATTCCCACGAAGTTTTTACTCGCAACTGGCGACAAGTCTGGACGAGAGTCTCTGGGAGAGAGAAAGAATGTGCGTCTGGTCTGGTTAGAGATGGTCTGATGGAGATGACGCTGGAACGACAGTTAATTGTTGGCTGTCTGGACGTGAGGGTGAAGCCGTAATGGTAATGGTCGTATGTACCAGGCAGTGTCAGCACCAGGGATGAATGTCCCGGCTCTCGGAGTTGTGGATGAGGGGATTGTTCTTTATTATCGAGACGGGAAGGGAACGTAGGTAGTGGAGTGGAGGCACGTACGGGCAAGGTAGGCACGGGCAAGGTAGGTACAAGGCAGCGGCTAAGGTACCCGTCGATGGGGCCTAGAGGGGGGAGGGGAGGGAGGGTCTGCAAGTCTGCAACGACGCCCAGGGAGGTACCTGGTACGGGTACGGGACACTTGTAGATAGATACACACTGTAGTGAGCTAAGCACACCGTCTCCGCGAGTACATCCCACCAGCGAGTGACATCCGGTTGTTAGGCTTGTGTAGCGCCCACTAGGCAGGTGAAGAGGGTGGGATGCCCTGGGCGGTGGCTTTTTCGAAGCACAACGGCTCCGGGCTGCGACTGCGAAGTTGCCTGCGCGTTGCCTGCTGAAGAGACGGGATGGAAACAGAAACGGTTGCGCGAAGGAGGTACGGAGTACGCAATACGGGAGACGGAGCGAGCATGCACGTAATCCGTACAGCACCAGGATGTATCGCTACTACCAACTGCTTGCATTCCGTACTGTATTCGCGGTGCACTGGAACAAGAAGATGCCGACAGCCTCCTTTACACTGCCTTGCATCTCCATGGAATGAAACACGGCAGTTGGCTCTTCAGTGAATGAATGGAATCCAATCCAATCCACTCGTTCTCTTGCTGTTCTGACCGTAGCATGTACGAAGTAGTAATCCGCCAGTACGTATCACGGAGTGTCGATACGTGCATCGGGGCGTCGGCGTAGTTGGGTAGCGTAACTCTAGGGACCGCTACTGTAACCTACTGTGCTTTGCCTTAATGACTCGAGTCTGGACTCTGGCTTATACCCGTTCGCCCTGTAAGTTAGTGGACCTACGTACATAAGTGCAGTGCAGTTAGTGTTCCTAGTGCAGGTGCACCTGCTGGTGCCCTTTTTCGCAGAAGCAGGCCACACATTATCGCCCCGCAGGATCCCACGTGAAACGGCAACACACTGAGAGATATCCGTCACTCCAGTCCTTATCAATCTAACTTGGCTGCTACCGTCTTCTGTGCGGATTATGTGCATGTTGACGATGCGTGGATGCTCATAGCAGTTAGTGTAGGTACGGAGCAGGTAGTTGGCGAGAGAAGGAGTCCTGCAGTTCCTCGCCTGATCTTTACCTGCTCTCAGGATTGGTCTCGGACTAATAACACCCCGAGTAGTAGAGATACTCACCGGGGTCCAATCAAGACAGCTACGAGTACACTCTGGTAAGACTAGTGGTATGGTTGAGACGATACTGAGTCGCTGAGGCGGCTGAAAAAGAGTTGCGACTTTTGAAAGTACCGCCGACTAACAACTTAAAATATGCTGAGGATGATATCAATCGGCACTAACACATCGAGCTGTTTATCTGTGCAGACTCCAGAGTACGGTAACCCGCACTTCAATGATAAAGAGAGAGAGAGAGAGACAAGAATTGCAAAGAGTGTGGCCGGCAGAACCTCGTCATTCGCCAAAACACCTGCAGTGTTGCTCACGATCGGAATTAAGAAAAACGGTTGGTGTTTGTGAAGTGAATGCCTAGTGCAGTGTAGTCCGTCTGGCATGGACCCAACTGCTGCTGCCATGTACTGCAGCTGTACTTCCTACAGCCGGTGTACATTCATGTCACCTACGAGTTACCTGTTCGCATCAGCTTGCATTGTCCTCTGGGTTGTGGATAAGAAACAGAGGGAGTCAGCTGTGTCGACTAAGGTTATCGTCAACTCGTCTAGACCAATGATCGACGGATTGCCATTCACATCGGACAAGCTTGGCGCTGAAATAAATCTCTCCTGCATCGTTTGACTACTTCGTCCTTTACGGATTACTTACGACCTGCCTTCGCAACTACTGTAGGTACGGAAGATTCTCGCTGCCTAGTATCGACGGATGTACTCGAGGCATATGTAGGAGCATGTAGGAGTATGTGCCAGTGTGGACAGGCGTTACATCGCCGCGTCGCATCACGTAGCTACGAGTAGATACGCCTGGTGTCTAGTCTTGCTCATGTGCGCTATGGATATTTTAGGAATAGGGTGCATGCGATAGGTTGCAGGCAGAGACACGATGCTGACCAGTTCTAACCTCGGTAGCAACCCTGGGCCCGTTACCACTCGCCACAGCTCTTCTCCTGCTGTTTGTGATTGCCCGGACGCCGTTCATTGGCCCGCCGGATGATTTCGAAGGAATATGTCAGCTACCGACAGATTAGACAGACGGTAGGTGCTTTCTGGCTGGGCTAACCTATTTTTGTTGCAAGTTGCAACTCGACCGTGGGTACGGATTTTTATGTCGCTCACAATCGCCAAGGCCAGGTTTGCACGGGTAAATGCTAGTGTCGAAATTCTGTCGAGACGGGATGAAGTTATCCATGGCTCTGGGTTAAATGCAACGACTTCATTCGTACTTTTACGCAGAACGTGCAGATCTGTCGATGCAGGGTACTAACTAACCCATCAATTGTCTGGTTGATACGGAGAACAACACATACGGACATACGGATTTCAAGTAGAACTGCAATTTGTGTTAAAGACGTATCCGTTCTTATTAATATAACAATATTCCGTAATAAATCACGTTTCTCAGTCGTGTAATCCGTAGACACCCTTATTAGAAAAAGCAGTCCCGGTCAAGCCAATGGCATTGCGTGCATATTCGGTCAGGAACGCCGAAAGTGTCTATACCCGGCAGGCCTAACAAGCTGCACTAGCAAAATAATAGCAACAACCTTACGGAATACCTGACCTTGAATATGGAGACTCGAGAGCACGGGCTGATTTATTCCCACCGCCAGCCCAGAACCTCTAATTGGTTGCCGAAGTCGTAGCCGAACATCAGAAACAGACGGGAGGGAGGGAGTAGAGGAGTACGAGTACATGGGAGGTACTTCGCACATGCAGCACTCGGCATTAATACCTAGCACCAGAAGAGAAGCCGTATCGACTTACACAGCTGCGTGATTCGCGAGGCGTGCATTAACAGCGCAACACAGGCAGGCAGCTCGTTAGGCAGCACGGATGCCCTGAGGTCAGAATAAATGCTTATTTACCTACGGAACAGAGAGAAAGGAGAGAAAAGAAAGGTAATAAGGCATAGAGACAGACAGAGAGAGGGTGTGTCGCTAGTCTCGGGCCAGGCGTATCGTTTAAGCATAGCAGTGCCTGCCAGGAACGCGACTTGCGCGGAGATCCGGCAGCTTGCAGGTTGTCAAATGCGTGCCAAATCCGGGGAAGGTTCGTCGGCATATGTAGAGACTTTTAAGGGTCGTTGTAGCTTAATCCGTCCCGATGTGCTCTTTAATCGTGACAAATGGGTGACATTCCATGACTTTTTAGACTGAGCCGCACCCGTCACCGATGCAGCCTCCGTCGCGCTGGTCCCGGGCACTTGAGGTCATCAGCATGTAGGCAGCACGCTCATCGCTGCCGAAGGGGTGTCCGACGTCAGCGGGCGAGTTAGTTAGTGTTATCTGCTATGTATGTAGGGTAGGTAGTAGGTACTCGTGGATTGATTGATTCTGACATACTACGTTACTGCGAGACTGCTCTGTAACTGTTCAATTGATATTTTCGACACTACCAACGAATACGGAGTCTGACGCCCTAATCTAACGAGAATGCTCGCTACTGAGACGAGTCGATGATTATTTCGCGACCGTGATCCAATTCCCTGCCCAGCTGTCCTCGGCAAGTATTCGGTGTAGAATGTATCTCTCACTAACAGCGAAACACCAGGAAGACCTAGGTAGGGGCAGTTCACGTAGCGAGATGAACGGCTACGTTCTACGGGCTCAACAAGTCGGCAATCCGTGGGCCATTCCGTACCTTACGGAATGCTTCCGAAGGCAATAGACGTCGGTGATAACTGGCTAGGTCAGTTAGTTAGTTAGTGCAAGTCCCCTACGAGCCCTCGCAGTTAGCAAGTTGTGATAATTATCCCCTAATGATTTCGTAATTTCCTGCGCTATTATAGCGTTCTGTACGTAATCCGTGCCCTGGTCAGTGAGCCGTTGTTCGTTAGGCTGACCGCAGTCCTTCTCGCGTCTCCGCATGTACGAAGTATTTTCTGTACGTCTAACAGATATTCTCATCAGGAATGGATAAACAATAGTACGAGCCCTACATCGAGATGCCCTGGCAATGGTCAAGTAATCGTAATTAAAGAGGTTAACGTAGTAGTTAAGATCTCTCCCGTAGCACTTCGACTTATACACCCAAGACTGATCAGATCTGTGATCGGCTTTAAGCATCGTCAACTCCGTGATCCGTAAGGTACGGATTACGGGTGCGGGTTAGTGACAGAAAAGTGCAAGGTACGGATTGCCTACGCTCGCTACCCAATCCGTACAAAGTACCTCGCCTGGATGGATTCAGAGTGAGGAGTGGTGTGTGTGGAGGAGTCGGCCCCAGCAAATAAAGGTGGGACATGCCTGGAACCTAAGGCAGCTAACCCGTAGGTCTGACACAACTCCACCGGTCAAACCACGAGCGACCTCTCAACGTCTTGCGAATTGCGGCATATCCCATCATGTTCTCCGTAGTGCTGAGCGCCTTGCTATCTACCTACTCGTACCTATCTATCGTACGACTCTACGAGTATGTATTTCGTAATCAGTATTTAATAATAGAAAGCAGAGATCTATTTTTCGCTCAGCTTGTTTGAAGATATCGCCGTACATACCTCCTCCCTACGGCATATGTGTAGACTCGTCATAAGCAAGCAAGATTCTTGAGGCTGCACCTTGCTCCGTCTGCCAAATTGGGTGGGAGCGCGGAATCCCCCTTCGCCCTGGCTTCTCGCGCTGCATCGGCATCCGCCTAGGAACCGTTCAAAATTACGGAGGGCACCCGCGCAGTGTAACAGGCTAAGTAAGGGTCTGAGCAGTGGGGGAAACGCGCTAAGCAGCTGCCCTAGGGCCCCAACAAGCTGCATCGCTGCAGCCTGCTCTTCAGCTGGCGCCACAGCCTCCCAGGTGCCAATTTGGTCCACGGAGCACGGAGGTTGCGGTACCCCGCCATTGCCTCATCACGCCGAGCCAAGCATTCGCCACCAGCACCAGCACCAAAATACGTACACCGAGGCTCAAAGACGTGTACCGACTCATAGTCTCATACGCTACTCTACCTACCCTATCCCAAACCCGAACCTACCACTTTACAACTCCCAGCCTCACGCCGCCAACTCGTCTACTCGCGATATTAGATCTCGTATCTTTCGCACAGTCCTACTACATAACAACATGGATCGCGTCGATAACGCCAACCCCACAGTTCTGAATGCCTCGGAACTGCCCACGCGGAGGAAGAAGAAGACCGCGGACTCAGACATCGATGCTCTTCTACGCGAGCCTGGGTATTGGCGCTCGTCTCTCGATGACGGGGAATTCTCTGATGATGTACTGAGTGAAGACGATGGTTTCACCTACGAGCCCATCGATGAGCTAGAGATTTACGGTGTGTTTCCATTCTCTCCCTTCTTTCGTCTCATCTCTCATCTCGTCTGTCTCGTATCTGTCATATCGTGTCGTATCGCTGCCCCGGGTTATCCCCCCCTAAAATTCTATTTCAGGGGTTACTAAAGAAGCCCCGACGGCACTTGTTTTCGCTTCCGTAGATGATCTGATATGGTTCGCCTCTCTGTCTCGTCACAGCTGTGGTCTCAGGTGCGACTGCTGCGGCTCATGATGGCAGTGCTTCCTGGCATCACGAGACCATCCATGCAAGCCCCCTTAACGGAGATGATGACATGCCTTTCAGACTTGACATGACATGACATGCCATGCCAACCTCCTTACCAGCATCGGACCAACTGACAGTTCTGCAGATCTCATCTCAACAATCTCTGACCCAGAACACCCGCTGTCCCTGGGTCAACTGGCAGTCGTGAACCTGCCCGACATCTCCATCAGCCCTGCGCCTTCGGTCTACGCTGATCCCAATACCGTGACGCAAGTGCTCGTCAAGCTCACGCCCACCATCTCGCACTGCTCGCTCGCCACCGTCATCGGCCTCGGCGTCAGGGTCCGTCTCGAGCAGACGCTGCCGCCCAATTTCCGGGTCGACGTGCAGATCAAGGAGGGCACGCATGCCGATGCCGAGCAGGTCAACAAGCAGTTGGCCGACAAGGAGCGCGTCGTGGCGGCGCAGCAGAATGCTAATCTCAAGGCGATGATTAACAAGATGTTGGAGACCTGCGTTTGAGAGAGAAAAGGAGAAAGGAGAAAACCAGGGAGAGCCGCTTGATAGGTCTAGTCTGACGATATGCGCGATATTACACAAGCAGCGGCGATGTCTTGGGTATTTCTTTTTTTTATTTTTACCTCGCACGGCTTCACGATAACAGCCGAACCACGCCCACTCATTCGTCACCGCTCTGGCATGGGGGGAGGGTGCATCCCCGGATATTCGGTGGTACAATACCTGTCTCTGCCGAAGTGCTCAGGCAAGACGAGGGAATTGAAGTTGCCAGATGGCCTGAGTTGTAGTATCTGCCGATGCCGTCCGTGCTACGGCCAACGGGGCGCACAACAGCAGGGTTACGACATGAGACGGTCGTATACCGAGGAACGAAGGGATCTCGCAGTTCGGATGACAGATACCGAGGCATATTGACTCCAGACACGTGAAAACCCACGGTGTCCTTGCGCCAACAGGATACGCGCTACGCATCATCCGTCCTTGAAGCACTATTTTGGTACTACGGATGTAGGTAGTCTCAGAGTCAAAAAATAAAACGCAATAAGATCTTCGAATTATGGTGACTACACTAAAATGATCGACGCGTAGTGTATTCCGTAGTTCTTGATTTGCTTCGTCTTCGTTTCTGGATCTTGAATCCTGCGCCGGCGTCTTCCATCATAGCACATTTTCAAAATATCAAAAAAAAAAAAAAAAAAAAAAGAAGACCTACGGCATGTCCCTCCCGCTATGACATCGGGTTCCTGCATCGCCGTTTTCATGCCGGTAGGACGGTAGGCATGCCACCGTATGAGCCGTCCATTATGCAGGTTTGCCAAGATTTCTGTCTACCTACCTTTCTCTGGGCTTGTTACAAACTTCTTAGGTTGGTTGGTAGAGCTTGGTCTACATGCATACATACCTGAAAACGAGAAAGGGCACGTAGAATCAGGGCGTAAACTTATGAGATGTGTGTGACTAGATCCGACAAGTAGACGGGCTTGACTGCGTAAACGTGGAGGGAGGTATGGAATTGGTTGATACTAGATAGGAAGACAGACAGGCAAACAGAGAGATGAACAGACAGGCAAACAAATAGATAGGTGAACAAAAAGACGAATAGAAACAGAAGTAAGTACAACGTTACGTTACACCGGAGCTGGGCCGAGGCGGTAGGTTAGTAGGTGAATGAGGCCGAGGATGGATGTCTTCTTCCCTTTTCCCTTCCCCTTCCCTCTATATTCTACTACCTACCGCTCTCCATCTAAATCATAGGTAAGTACCTAGGCAATGGATGGATGCAGAACAAACATACCACGCCTGGGTTGCGGTATGTATGTAGGTAGATAACCCGGTCAGGTAAGAGCCTTGCGTGCGCAGCGGAGTTGGGGTATTACCCACATACCTACCTACCAGGTAGACATGTAAGAAGGGAATATAACCAGACCTCGATCCATCCGTCTGCTTACGCACATGGACGCATTTCCTCTGTTACGATACATACCCGTATCATCTCCAGGTACGTAGGTAAGTTGGCGGGTAAGGTGGCGAATACGCGTCGGTCTGATTCACATGGACGTATGGACGTAGGTAAGTGGGCGTGCGGAGTATGTAGGTAGGTATGGACATAACGGCGTAGCCAGATGGGTGATTAGGTAGGTAATTTGTAGTCTTACGATTACCTATTTACTAACTTCTCTACCTACCAGTCTGGACTCACTACCGTGCCGTATCGGTAAAGGTTCTAGACTGTGAGTGAGTGAGTAGGTATTGGACGTGTCTGCCTGTCTGTTTGTCTTGGTGACGAGTATGTATTCCGCATCCATCGCATCCATCCACCGGCAAGTTCCTCAACACACACACACACACTCACAACACACACCAGGCGTCACAATACCCCACAAGAACAAAAGTCCCGTAAAACCCAGTCACGCTGCCATAGAACCGTTTCGTTTTCTTCATTAGATTTCTTTCTTCCCTTGCTTTGCTACGGGTCTGGTTATTATCTCCTACCTAGGGTTTGGGGAGATGAAAAATAACGTAGGTAGTCAGACGAAACTAAGTACCGGGTCCCTCCATGGGGATCATTGGTAATCTGGTGTCAACAGGTCAGGCAGATAGCCCCTGGCGGGACGACTCCACGACTTGTCTTCCGTTCCTCAGTAGTCGTGTTGAAACTACTTGTGAAGACATGCGATGGTGTCTGCTACGCCGTCGGGCAATGCATATCGTGCTCTGTAGCCCTGGTCCGAAAGACACGAGATGTCTGCCTTTTCTTTTTCACCATTACAACCCGTTTCCAGCGCAACATCTCCACGAAAGCCTGTCTAGGTACCTAGCTTATAGATAGATAGAACCTACAACCACACGTAATAAAAAAAAAGAAAAAGTGCCTTTTCCTCAAGGACTACCCAGCGTCCCACTCTCCATAAGACTCTGATAGAACTCGGGCTCCAGGAACTTCGCCACGCTGACATCCTCACTAAGACCTTTCCGCCTCCTCGTCTTAAGCACAAAGTCGCGCGCCGTCGCCTGCGCATCAGCCGCCTGCAGCGGTCGCAGGATGACCTCTTTATCGAGCGGGTCGCCGGGCACCTTCTGCCACTTGTCGAACACGAGACTTACCATAGCCTGCCCTTCCGTCTGGATGCGCAGGTCCGTCTCGAATCCGAACGAGTCGATCACGGGGATCAGGCCGTTCACGCGGTACAGCGGCGTGCCGGCGATCGGGCCGTCCGCGAGCACGTGGCCGCGTCGTCGCGCGAGCACGTTGTAGAGCAGCGGGACGGCGTCCTGCGGTCCGATCATCGAGCACGCGTACAGCGGTTCCATGAGCCGGGGCGACGCCATCAGGAAGGAACTGTAGCATGCGCGGCGTGCCGTCGGGATGATTTGGCCGCCGCCGCGGAAGATGGCTTCTTGTGCTAGTACGGCGTCTGTGATGCGGAACTTGGTATTGCGGATAGCTGTTGGGAAGACCATGTGTTAGTGCAACTATACTAATCGTTCGAGCTATCATCCGTCACGCCTGCCTGCAACTATGCATCGTGGGTCTCAAACAGGACATGGTGAGGGAGATTAGTATGGGTTAGCCAGGGGTTCGAGAGCAGCCCTGCGAGCACCAGCCCATGTCGGCTTGGTAAGCTCCTCCACTCCCGTAAAGCGGGTCTGCAGGGTGGAGATGGGCGCCCGGAATATTCCACGACGAGTATGTAACAGGGCCGACTTGGAATGATGGAACAGCATGAACCGTAGCGTGTGATGGGCAAGGATGCCACTAGCGTCCCACACCTGAGAGATTCCAAGGAGCCTGGACTGCTCCTTTGAGCTAGACACATTCACCAAGAGACGTCTGCGTTCTCCTGCAGCTTTTTACCGCTGAGAGCAAGCGGCGTTCTCCTCGGAATGATCGGGATCATCGGGATCATGGTGCTGCGAACTAAGACGAGTCGACAGCCATGGCTACGTGCTTGTAGGCTAAAATCGCAAAGGAGAGAAGAGGGGGGAAAGGGGGGAGGGGGTTCCTAGGGTATATGCACGCTCATTCATGCGAACAACTTAGTGCTGGCACGGCAGCAGTAGCATACTGCAGTGAAGGAGAAACGTGATGAAATTGACAGGACTTACGTTCTTCACACAGCGGGCCTTCCCGGGTGGCCCAGCTGAAACCTTGCCGAATGGTCTCTCGTACACTCCTTAGTAGCGTCTTGTCCACCTGCCGAGAAAAGATTAGATATGTTGAGTGATAATATAAGAATGACCCCAGCACTGAGCCCAGATGCACGAAGAAGGATTGGCGTGGGTACGGGCGGCAACGCCCCAGACGAACGCATGGACATGTAGGACACATCGAATGCTTCTTCTTACGGCAACTAATCGACAGACGGTTTGGAAAAAGAAGCGACTTACCTCGGCTAAAGTGTCATCCTGCAGAATATTAGGACCCATGTCATTAGGACCAAAGGCCCAGATGCTTCTTGCAGCCAGCAAGTCCCAGTCGTACTTCTCCTGGAAGAACTTGCCCACCTTCCGGGCACCGTCCCGCAGATTGACACGACCGCTCTCGATGTCTTCGGCGATACCGTCGTCCAGCGGTTCTGCAATCATCGTGATCTTATTTCTTTTGTTGGGAGTCTCCGCGTAGCATTTCGTAGCCGACATCTCATCGACCGTCTCGCAGAAACGAGTCACTGGGTCCGACACCTTGATCTCCATGTCAGCGTATAACCGCCGGAGGTCATGGAGAACACAGTCCATGTACAGCTCGCCAGTGCCCAGGATGATATGTTCACCCGACTCTTCCACCTTGGTCGTCGCGAGGGGATAGCTTTTGTTGATTTTTCTTAGGCCATCAAGCATCTTGGGTAGTTCGGATGGGTTGATGGGCTCGACGGCTACTTTGAGAACAGACTCTGTAAAATGTGTGACTGGCTTGAAGATGTAAGCATCCTCGTCGTCCTCGAACTTAGGTGGCACGACCGTAGCTGTCTTGACTATGGAATTGTCGATGCCGCTGAGCAGTACCATGTTTCCAGCAGGCACGCCATCCGTCTCGACGTTATAACGTGTTTCGGCAATGTATACACTGCTTATAGTCGCCATGGCCATGTCTTCTTCGTCATCGATCGAGTAGCCTTCTCCCAGCACGCGCACCTGCATGCCAGGACGGGCAATACCGCTCATGACGCGACCGAACGAGTAGAAACTTTTCGCATCAGACGTGTTGAAAAGCTTGGTAATATGAACTATTAAGGGACCCTCTTGGTCACAATTTTTGAGAGACTCGGCGACCTTGGTGTCTAAGGGGCCGGTATAGTAGCGTTCCAGTTTGCTCTCGGCAGCTTCCACTGGCGAGGGGATATGCTTGACGACCATATCCACAAAACCAGTCGACGGGCCAAAGAACTGCTCGCAAACGAGTTTCAGCAGTATCTTCGCATCCATCCTGTATTGCGACGGCTTCAGATGGATACCTAACGATGCTAATATGGGCTTGAGTTCCTCGGGACTCTGGCTAATGGTGTGAGAAAAGACTTTGTAGATCGGCTCGAGAACAAAGTTGACAAAAGATCGCTTTGCCCCCTGCTCGCCGGGTAAAGGCTTCCGACTGAAAGTTCTCTTTTTGGGGTTGAAGTAGATGTCGCCCCAGAGTCGCTTTGCGAGCTCTTCCGTGTTCACTCCGGGGAAGGTGTCGGCATACATCTTCGAAAACGACTGTAGTGTAAAGCACCAGCGCATCTCGCTACAGGCGAATAAAACGTTTCCTTTTTCCGGGCTCAAGCGCTTCGCCTCGCCCAAACCTGGTCGCGTGTTCTCGATAATCGTGTTGACTTCTTCCACCACGTGCTTCAACTTGAAATAGGCATCGCTCGGGGGCAGGCGCAGTTCCAAGATCAAGCGGTCCATTTTGTTGATGATCAGCGTTATCGGGATGTCCTCGAGAACAGCGTGCTTGATGATCTGCTCCGTGTTCACCTGTACACCCTCCACCACGTCCACTACTAGAGCAAGTCCATCCACGAGGCGCAAGCTCGCGGCCACCTCATCCACAAAGTTCACGTGGCCCGGGGTATCGATGATGTTGAAAAGGTGCGACTTTCCCTTGGTGCTCTGAAGCACGAGGCTCATGGGACCAGCCTTGATCGAGAGACCTCTATCTCTCTCCATGATGTGGGTGTCGGTATAGCGCAGCTGCTCGTCCCTTTTCTTCCCCATGCGCCTGTCTAGCTGTGCGGCGATGTCGTGTGTCTCGAGGACAAGCATGTCCATAAACGCCGTCTTTCCATGGTGGAGATGGCCGGCAAGAGCGATATTCCGGATCTGGTCAGGGAAGTTCATCAAGTCGGTCATGAAGCCACGGTCGAAATACACGGGCGGCAAGTCGGCCTCTTCGACCGAGAACTTCTTGATCTCAACGGGCGCGATAATGGGCTGCGTGAGGGGCTGCGCATCCTCTTCCTGGACGAGCGTCTCGACATCTGTGCCGTAGACCTGCTGCGCGGTGGGATAGTACTGTTTATCTTCGTGTAGGATGACGGCGTTCGAAGGGCCCTCGTCGTCGACCTCCATCAGCTCCTGACCTGTCGCCTCGGGTTCCTCCTCGGCATACTCGTCATCGAGATACGCTCCTGCATCAACGCCATGCTGGGACTCTTCCTCTGATGCGTCGGCATCCTCCCCGATGAAATTGCCGAACCTGTTCGAGAGCTCGGTCAGTCTGGTGTATGGCAAGAGAGAAGAGAGATGATGACAAGGACAGACAATGTCAGGATGGACGCGTCAACTTACTCATCATAGAGGTCATCCATGGCGTCTGAAATGCGTTGTGATTGAGCGAAAGTGACTATGGCGGTTTGCGATCGCGACACGATGCAACAAGTCCCCACGTTCAAAAAAGTTCAGCCGTGCACCTGTTAGTGAATTGCAGGTCGACAGCCAAGGCGAGGCGGAGGCAAGGCTGGAAGAGTTAGGTAATCCGTAAACTGTATAGCAGACCGAACGCGAAGTCGAGAGTGGATGCCTTGTGCGCCGCCGTATTCTGTACGAAATACATCCAATCTGTCTGGACGGTACGATTCACGATTCACGATTCGTATCCGTATCGCGTATTCCGTATTCTGCAATCCGTATCTCGAAGGTACTTTTCTGCTGTCCGACGGGAGCTAGCAAGGGATCGCTGGCAAGTGGTCCCCACTCGTGTCTCCACTCCATGTGGCTGGTGCCCCTCGGCGGGCTTTCTTTGGGCAGTGGCCGATTCGGAGGGCTGGGTGGTGGACACCGTAAATCCGTACGGGATACGGGCATTAGTGGCGGTGTTCATCAGGCCAGAATGCCCCCACTTCCCGACTCGATTTCTGGAATTAGAAGGATTGGCCCGATTTCTATCCCCGATACGACCAGAGAAGCCCCTCCAAGCTGCGAAAACGAACAGCTACGCTTGCTCGAAGGCACTTGTACAGCTAACAGCGCCAGCTAACAGCTAACAACACTAGACTCGCCTCTACACTAGACCTACTCGTCACTAGGAGGCGCTGCGTGGGCAATGCTTGGGGACCCTTAAGAAGGCCTGACTGTTCTCTTGTTCTTGTTCTTGACTCTCCATCTTCGTCTTCATCCTCATAATCTTTCCTCTCGTCTCGTCTCGTCTCGTCTCTTCCTTTCTTGTTCTTCATCTTAATCAATTATTCGATATACCCTTTTCTTCCTTTCCATCAATCACCATGTCCGGTCTTCCTCCCGTCTACATCGTCTCCGCTGCGAGAACACCCGTTGGGTCATTCCTTGGGTATGTTTTCCCGTCCCTCTCCTCTCCTCCTCCTGCTTCTTCTGCTCCCTCGGGAATGACAACAGCTAGAACCACGAGCTTACTCTTTTCTCTCATAGCACTCTCTCCAGCCTCAGCGCCACTCAGTTGGGTTCCATTGCCATCAAGGGTACGTTGAATCATCCATGAGCTTGATCGATGTGGTTGTAGGATTTCTCATTGACATTCGGTCTTCTTTTTTAGCTGCTGTTGAGCGCGTTCCCCAGATCAAGCCCGAGGACGTTGAGGAGGTCTTCTTCGGCAATGTCTTGTCTGCAAAGTGAGTGATACCCCCCCAACGCCAGCTCCTTCGGCGATCGCATTGCCGACATGATATACTGACCTTATCCTATAACAGCCTAGGACAAGCTCCTGCCCGGCAATGCGCTCTTGGCGCTGGCCTGCCCAACTCCGTCCCCTGCACCGGCGTTAACAAGGTCTGCGCCTCGGGCATGAAGGCCGTCATCCTCGGTGCCCAGACCATCATGACCGGCAACGCCTCCATCGTCGTCGTCGGTGGTGCTGAGTCCATGTCCAACGTCCCCCACTACCTGCCCACTCTGCGCAACGGTGCCAAGTTCGGCGACCAGAGCCTCATCGATGGTATGCTCAAGGATGGTCTGACGGATGCCTACAACAAGAAGGAGCACATGGGTATGGCTGCTGAGCTCTGCTCAGACGAGCACAGCATCCCCCGTGAGGACCAGGATGCCTACGCCATCCAGACCTACCAGCGCGCCCAGAAGGCCACCGCTGACGGCATCTTCTCCAAGGAGATTGTGCCCGTTGAGGTCAGCGGCGGCCGTGGCAAGCCCCCAGTCCAGATCACCACCGATGAGGAGGTCAAGAACCTCAACATCGAGAAGCTGAAGACCGTCCGACCCGTCTTCAAGCCCAAGGATGGCAGCGTCACCGCCGCCAACGCCGCCCCTCTCAACGACGGTGCCGCCGCCCTCGTCCTCATGTCCGAGGCCAAGGTCAAGGAGCTCGGTGTGACCCCCATTGCCAAGATCCGCGGCTGGGGTGACGCCGCCCACGAGCCTGAGCGCTTCACCACCGCCCCCTCCCTCGCCATCCCCAAGGCCATCAAGCACGCTGGTCTCACCGACAAGGACGTCGAGTTCTACGAGATCAACGAGGCCTTCTCCGTCGTTGCCCTCGCCAACATGAAGCTCCTCGGCCTCAACGCTGACCAGGTCAACGTCTTCGGTGGCGCCGTTGCCATCGGTCATCCCCTGGGTTGCTCTGGTGCCCGTATCATCGCCACCCTGACCACCGTTCTGCGTGAGAAGAAGGCCAAGATCGGCTGTGCCGGTATCTGCAACGGTGGCGGTGGTGCCAGCGCCATTGTCATTGAGAGCCTGCAGTGAATCGCTGTCCCATCTCTTTGATGAACAAAGGTAAAATAAATGAATAAAACAACAAAAAAAGTATATAAAACCAAAACACGATTGTTTACCTTGATAGGTAACACATCATCTATATATGAGAGACGAGAGACGATAATCATACTATATGGGACACTTGATGTTTCCTACCTTTATCTTTTACCTCAACCTACAGTTGACATCCATTGGTAGCTTCTATGATAACGTGATGGAGTTACATGTTGACTTGACTTCAACTCGCTATCGTAGCTGGCTGCGTGAATACCTACCTAGACATGGATATGCATACCTAGGTCCATCCTTCAATCTTCCGTGTAGTGATCCCCTGATGAATACGTAGCAGAAGGGTTCGTTACTAGTATCTGTATGTACGTATGTAGAAGCAGTATCAGCGGTCAGAACCACATCGACTGACTTACCTAGAGTATGTGGTTATTGGTTGTTACGCACACATACTGGACAACTAACACCGTTGACTATACTCATTCCCGATGGCGAGCAACGCAAACACGAAATATTCATTCATTCCATCACACTCAAGCCTCACTCACTCACATCACAACACATCGTAGAAACCCAGCATTAGGTACCTAGGTACTCGCCTTCCAGTATGTATGTAAAAGGGAATCCTCCTTCTTCCCATTCATACTACTACTAGCTACATAGGTTAGGTAAGTAAACAAGCCGAACAATCGCAATGTTTCTCTCTCAACTACCTATACGAACGCACAAGGAAAGAAAAGAGACAAAACAAGGAAAAAAAGGAAAATTCTCGACTATAAGCTCGGAGCAAAGCAGTATCAGAGGATGAATAAAACTACCGTTTAATAAGTAGCCGAATGAAAAAACTCCCCCCTCTTCCTCTTCTTCTTCAGTCCTTGTTTCTAATCACATAGCTAAAGCCCGACGTGTAAATCAATGGATTGCTTATGCTATCATTCACCGCGATACCGTTTCCGCCTTCCCTCAATGCCCCCGCACCCCCCTTCAACACCACAACACCACAACGCCTGGCGAAGTAAATCGGACCGGGGAAGCCTCGTATTAAATAATCCCATGGACAGGTTGAAGTATGACCACCCTTGCAAAGATAAGACGTTGATGCATTCTCTGGACTTGGACAGGAACAAATCATTCGACCCCCTTCATCGGGTCGGGGGCATCGCCTTGGGCACTCGAGGTGGGCGCAATACCGTCGTTGAGCCACTTCTGGAACTTCTCGTTCACCTTCTGCACCTCATCTTGTCGCAAGCCACGCATCCAGGAGTTGTTCATGACCATCTTCTCGCGGAAAAGCTGTGTCCGGTGCTCGGTGACCGCCTGTGCATGCTCCTCAGCCTTTTTCTTTTCTTCTTCATCGTCGGGATCCATGCGGTACACGAAGTACTCTGAGGTGTTTTTCTCCCACACGATCTTGTTGGAATTGATGCATACGCGCAGGGACAAGCTATCGTCATACTTCAAGGGCTTTGGTCCTGCGCCGTCGTCAGAATCCACATCGCTGGAAGGCAGGTTGCGAGTCAGGACACTCTTCTGCAGGCGATCGCGAGCGACACCCTCCGTCGGCTCCACTCGCATATACGACGATATGTAGTACTGCCACTGATCACGACGTTCTAACTCGTCCATGTAGAAAGTTGTCTCGTCCTTTTGGAGCCAGCGAACAGTAGCTTCGCGCTTGTTGGGAAACTAGACATTCATCACGGTTAGCAACAAACCACACAAGAGACTCAATGCAAGCACCGCATAAACATACCCAGCAAATGACAAACATATCACCATCCTTAATGCACTTCTCTGCGAATTTCCGTGCGCTAATCTCCGTCTGGTAACTAGTCTCGTCTTGCTGACGGCTGCTCAGAAATTGTTGAATGAGATCAGGAGTCTTCTCTTTGGCGTCTGCGCTCGTGCAGGTAAGGGACAGGCGACAAAGGGTCTTCAGAAGATCAAGGATGGTGTAGAGCTTCCAGCCCTTTTCTAAATAATAGTGGCGTAAGACTTCTTGGTACCGATTCTCGTCAGTCTCGCCGAGAATGTAGTCTTCAATCAATTCCGCCGTCTTGGGCCAGAAGGAGGCCGGATCATTCTCATCGAAGTAATCCAACTCGTTGACCATAATGCCAAGCTCCTTGGCTGGCTTCTTGCTCTTGAGGCGCGTGATGGCGACCAGAACGCTTTCTCTACTTTCCTTGATTTCCTTGAGACGCTTGTACAGAACCTGGAAAATGCTGAAAAAGACATAGATGGTCTGATTGCAGAAGAAGTTATACCAAGGACGAGGAAAGAAGCCATCGGCCCTTAGTTCGCCGTCAGTGTCGAGAAGATAGTTATCACCTTTGATAACCGTAGCGCGAGGGACTGAGGTCAGCCAGCGGTCATTCGATAAATCCGACGTTGCCGTTTCTTCTGTTGGGTCTGGCATCTCTTCTTCGTTGGCTGAGCCAACATCAGGAGTTGTCTCCTTGCTGCCAGACGCCGCGCTGTCCTCCTTTCGCGAGCGTGGCTTTGTCGTGTTACGACCGGGATCCAAGACACCGCGAAGCAGATCGGATTTCTTGCCATTGCGGCGGGAGCGTCCATAAGTCAACTCTGTCGGTAACTGATCCTCAGCGTCTTCCTCTGCGGAGTCCCGGTCAATGTCACCCAGACGCTCCTGCACCTTGTCCTCCGGAAGCTCGAAGAAATTGGGAATGAAACTCTCGAAGAAGTCCACAATGCGTTCCTTTTCGGTAGCACTATGATGTCCGTTATTCATTCCATAGAGCACCATGAAACGCAAGAGGTCTAACAAGATGTCCTCGTCACTCAGATCATAGCAATACTGGTAACGTGGTTCCTGACACCTGGGAGTTCGTACTCGTCGCTGTTCTTCGTGCTTTGTTTTGATGAGATCAACGAGGTGTTTGGCAGAAAGGCTTCTCTTGTCATTCTGCTTGACCTGGATGCCCATGTGATCGAGACTCTTCAGGTGCATCATTTCCGTTTGGTTTTGCCAAACCTTCTCCCATTCGCGCTGCGTGAAGCGCCATTCTTCGTCTTTTTGCTTAAGTCGTGCCAACACGATGGGCACAACCGCAAAAGGATCACTGAACATCTCGTTAACAACCTCAGTGCCTTTATCCTGGCCGTAGATCTTCTTCAAGACACGCTTGTAGATGGAGGTGCTGGAACCTCCGAGGCCGGGCGGCATCTGGAACGTCTCTCGCTCAAGAGGAGTCAGGTTCAACATCTGCTGCGCAATGGGTTCGAGCAGCTGGATGCACTTCGTGTTGGCTTCAATGTGAAAGTCATAATCGTGTCTCTCTTCCTCGATGCGATGGAGACCCTCCTCGAAAGCGTTCTTGCGATGAGCTACAAATCCCGAGTCCTCGGAGGCCCAGGTCGGGTGGGAAGCCCATTCATCGTTTAGAACTGCATTACACATCTCATCCCGGCCGCCACAAGGTCTCAGCTTCTCCTAAAAAATGGTCACGTTAGCCGTGGTGTCTTCGGTCAGATGCATAGGATGTATAGGAAACTCACTCTCCGGGGTAGCAGGCGATAGCTAGGCCCCACTCCTCGGCAGTTGCTTAACGAGACCTTATCGACGGGAGGCCGGGGTCGGTTTTCAATGACTTCGTCGACGCCCTCGTAGTTGACAAAGGCTTTGAAGAAGTTCATCAGTTCGGCATTGCCCCCAATGAATTGGCTCGCCTTATGGACTAAGTCGTTTTTGTCGAGGAGACTCTGGGAATACATGTTACAGAGCTTGAGGAACTCATTCATGGTAGATCTGTTACCGATATACTTCTTGACCTTGTCGAAAAAGCCAATTTCTTCTTGCGTCGCGTTAGCCGAAGACGTCGGAGGCAGTGGCTCGGGCAGGACCGGTGTGAGAGTTGGCTCAATGGCGGGTGCATCGGTTGCCAACGGCTTGTGGTTCAACTTAGCGCGCTTCGTAGCAGGACCGACGCTGGGTACGGAACGAGAAGGTAAGGCTGGGCTGTCAACGACAGCGGTGGCCGGGTTAGTCTGCGGCGGCTTGTCATTGCGGGCCCTCTTTTTACCATCCTTGGTAGCACTTGGAGGCGGCGCGAAGTTCCCAAGAGGCGGCATCTTATGACTATCTTTAGCGGCAGCACCGACGGTGGTGGCGTGCCCAGGTTGGGGCGTTGTCTGAGCGAGACCGGTCATTGCAAGAACGTCGTCGGGTCGTGCACCATTCTTGTTCGAGGCAGCGGACTCGGGGAGGAATTGCTTGAAGTCTTCGAGCAGATCGGGAGCCGTGCTGAAGAGGCTGGTGACCTGAGCGTACACTTCCTGGATCGGCTTCGACTCGCGTTGGTAGGTCTGGAGAATTTCAAGAAACTGCTTGTAAATTTCTGGCTTGTCCTGGAAACGGTTCTGCCGCGGCATCATAGTCAGCAAAGTGCAAGGACGGAGGGGGCTGCAAGAATTTTCGATATTCATACAATACAGGAAAAAGTTTGATCACGGCGATGGAAGTGGGGGCAAGGTATCCTCACCTTGATTTTGTTCACATAGCTAATGGCGTGGTTGAATTCGACCGGTCCACGCTTTTCCACACTGGCTGGCTGGTTGCCGCCTCCGCTGGTGCCGCTGGGCGTCGGCGTCAAGGCGTTGCGGTTGACCGAGGCAGCTGCTACGAGGGGCGTAGGCGCACTGGGCGTGGTTGAGTTATTCTGTCTTTGCGTCCGTTGCGATTGTGAAGGGCCTCCACCAGTGACGGGCGCTTCGAAGGGCATTGGGTCTCGGTGCGCAGAAGTAAAGATGCTGGCTCCGTTCGTGGCCGGCGCACTAAAGGCAGCTTCTGGGCTTTCGATGCTGCTGTGGGGCTGGGACTGCTGCCAGGTGCTGCTACTAGTCCCGTTGCTGTTACCGTTAACGTTGCGATGACTAAAAAATGCATTGGGCACGGGTTGGCCGTGGCCGTCGCTTTGGCTTGCTCTCCCGGTTATGGACTGCACAGTTGTACCCATTGGCGTCGTCACGCGAATGGTATTGGGATCGTTGCCGCCGCCGCACTCAATGCGGTATCCGGGCGGCAGAAATGTGTTAAAACCTTGAATCAGGGTGGGGTGGCCTGCGAAAAGCTCGGAGACGCGATTAATCACGCCCGGTGTATCAATACTAGCCAGTAGACATGGATCAGACCAGAGCTTCCGCCGGACATAGTGGAGCAAGAATAAATGGGGATAGGGATGGGGACGGGGATGGGGGGTCAGGATCGGGGCAGGCAGCGGGATCGGGGATCGGTATGGGGATAGCCTCACCTCTGGCTCTTGAAGTCCTTCATGATGTCGAGGAACTTGTTATAGACGTCGGGCTGGTCCGCAAACTGCACTTTTACTTGGTCAAGGTAGCTTAGAGCGTCCTGCATTGCATTCGCGGCGTCAGCTTCTGGTCGAGCTAGCCGTTCGCTGGCGCTTATATAGGTAGATCTCGGCTCATGTGGCGCCATCTTGTTTAGAGGGAGCAAGCCCAGGCAAGATATGACAAGACGATGCAAAACGGAAAATGAAACTTGCTGCAGCGTAGTATGCAGAATGTAGCATGGAACAATCAAGATGATCTTGAGTGTAGGTAATAGATATCCGATGGATAGCAAACACAAACACGCACGGACGTAGTAATGGATTGCGACACACAAACCAGAGCAAGTGTAGGGACGCACCTTCCGTCGCTTGAACGAAAGTGGAAACCGGACTGCACACGCAGGTGCAGGCGCGGGCACGGGCACGGACACGGAGGAACTCTGCAGCTTGGGCATGGAGTCGCTGTGCCGTTATGGGGATTTAAGGGGTCATTAGGAGTCACGACTTACATTGAGAATGGGTTGCTGCCCTTGCTGCAATGCGTTGTTCCCACCAGCTGCTCCAGACGCAGACATGGCGGCATTGGAAGCTGACATGGCAGCCCCAGCGCCTGAGTTATGATGGCTGCCGCCGCCGAAAGAGATAGTTTGTCCGGGCCGGGGGTTATCCTGTTGCAACGGACCACCGAAGACCGGGCCGGCACCGGCAGCATTGCCGGATGCCGGGCCTGATGCGTGCCCACCGATGGCGCCAAACATTTGGGCCGACGATGTTTGCGCATTCTGCTGATGCGGTCGTGCTGTGTCGGTCGCGAGGGGTCCGCCAAACGTGGCTACCGATCCGGGCTGCGCGCCGAGTGGAATGGGGCCGGAGCCGCCATGGTTGGCGAGAAGCCCGCCTGGACTGTGGATGACGCCTGCGATGCGCGAGGCGACGGGCTGGTGAAGCTGCAGCGATGCAGCGTTGCTGTGGTGGGGGGACGGAGTCGGGTAAGGGTCGCGGTGGAGCCGCTCGGCGGCTTCGCGGTCTCGGTGCGAGACTTCGTCTGCGTGAGAGTTCATTTCTCAAAACCGTCGGTCAACTACTGTTAAAGACGGGCATTAGCACACACAGCGAAGGTCGGCACGATGCTCGCAAGCAGTGGCTCAGAGTAGTGCAGTGGAGAAAATAGAATGGCGGACGAGCCGACCGCGATGGAGCGAACAGCGGCGGGACGAGACCTGGACCTAGGACCTGGACTTGGGGGGCGGACTTACACTCTACATGGATCGATGATGTTGGCCAGGATCAGGGTGTCGATGCCTAGTTCAGAGATCTGGAGCGTAGGCCGATGAGTGTCGACGTTGGAAGGGAGATGCAAGACATCGGGAGACGTCGATAGGGTAGGGAGCGTGTCAAGGTCGGGTGGTTACGAGGCCTTGCAGCACGGTAGGTTAGATTGAGCTGTTCTGGCGGACCCAACCCGGGAACTTGCCCTTGTTCCCTCACAGGGCTCGCTGGGTTGATAAGCCGATAAGTTGATAAGCCGATATGACGGTCGAACCATCACGTGCGCCGTAGCTCTAACTGCGATAAGCAACCCTAAGAGTGCGGTAAAGGGCGGCAGATTCCTTATCAGGGCCGCTTTCGGTGGCGCCTTCCGCCCAGGCACACTATGGATTACACGCATTTACCTAATTCGTAGTCCTCCCAACCTTGCCGTCATCGCGTGATGCACGCCAATCTCCCCACCTTTTTGGCGCGATGAGACCCATAATTGAGTTTTGCGGGTCCACTAAGCGAATAACGGAACACGGGATATTGAATAAAATACCGTTTTATACGGATTATTTACTTACGACTCAGTTAGGGGGTACTTTGACAGCATCAAGCGTTGATTGGTGTTGCATTCAAGTTGACTCTTTAAGACAAAGTAATGTCAACACTCGTCCAAGACACAGGTCAGGACTACGGGAAGGTAGTCTCTGAAGTTGAACCGACAAGAGACATGATAGGTATCCGGGAAACGCGGTGGTTGGCCCGATGTGCTCCTTTATCACCACTAACACCCCAATCTTGATATCGCGGAATCGCAGCATTGAATTCTCCTATATGCCCAAGGAACCAAGCCAACCTCTTCTCACAACTCAATAACCCGATTCATAGCCGAAAGACTGAGCCCCGACTACTCGACACAGGTACACCCAGTCGCGGCGTCATACTGGCACTTCCATCCATCATCGCAGTACGCCGCCAGCGTCCACGCAGCGTATCTGCAGACCTGGATGGACGAGACATCGTCCGGGGGACTAAAAAATAACCACAGGAATTAGCCAAAAAACGCCCTGATAGGTAGGGAAGATCGCTCGTACTTGGAACATTGATAACTGCCCTCCGTACAGGCCAATGTGTAGCCTGTCAAGGCCGCAAGAGATACGGCGATGAGTTGTGGGAATTGCATAATGGCCTAGGTGAGTCGCGTGTAAGTCATACCATTCACAATAACCAGAGTCAATCATGGCGAGCATACCTTGTGATATCAGAAAATGCTCCTAGAATGTAATCAATGAAGACACAGAAAGAGAACGGTGAGAGATCCAGGACAGATCCAGCTCCAATGATCAGGGATTTATCCGAATTCTTATATATAAGCTTGATGCCGCTCCCGGCAGCCGGCAGGATCCCGTGAGCCAGCATATGCATCTCGTAAGTAAGCATGAGCGCCGAAAGTTTGATCGAACGTTTGGAAAAAGCACCCGCGGGCCCCAAGTTATTAAGTCCAGACATAGATTTGGCTGAACACGAGAAAGGGCATACGCCGTCGCTCTCGTATTGCTACTTTCTCACAAATTGGCAAAGCGGTAGCGGCGTTGCGGACGTGTTTTCTGACCAAGCTGAGATGCCACATCTCGCCCGGGACGTGCCTCCGGTTTTACCCTCGATTCAGTTGAAAAATTGAACCTCAATGCAGATACGAGGCATTCGGTGCATGACAAATTTGTAGGTACTCCGTGTGCAGCGTTATTGGAAGATATTCAATGGCGGTTGACCAAAGCCACGGTCAGGGCGATTTCAAATGTCGGCGCAGCACCACGTAAATCATCGTGATTAGTATGGCTTTATCCCCATGCTGGTCTCGAAAAGCAATGCCGAAATCAAATAGACAATCCCTTATTCTCTAGGTACTTACCCCTGATTACCTGCCATACATACATGATGTCTTCGATGTCAACAGAACGCAACCTCAGGGGATGCCTCATATCAAAAATGGCATAAGTCCCGCAAAGCATCCCGCAAAAAATTCAATCGTACGCCATAATATCATATCAGGAGACGGAATCACAAAAGAGTTAAAAAAGGAGAAAAAGAAAAAACACAGCTACGCGTATTCGCGCACAGCTTTGATGATCCAGACCTCACCATTACCAACCTGACTCGCCACGCGCTGAATCTCAATGCCATCTGGCTGAAGCTATCGACAACAGTGAGCAGGAACATACCAAACATGCACAGGGAAAAAAAAAGCGGAATGAAACGAAACGAAACATACCACCAACCCACCATCCCTCTTCTCCCACCAAATCTCCCTATCCCCATCCAACAACGACCGCGCCTTCTGCTTCTCAGGCCACGGACTAACAGGCACGACATGCGCCTCCACCAGCCTCCGCAGATTGTCCCTCGCGCGATCGCGCCCCGCATCTCCCTCATACGCACTCGCCCCGAGCGCCCCGTAGTCCCGCGGATTCTCCCACGGCTTGCCCGGCAAGGCATCGAAGGCCGAGTTGAGCGGCGCCAGGACGGTGCTGTTGGCGGCGGCGGAGTCCAGCCGTTTCGAGACGGCGGCCGCGTCGCGCGCGAAGGCGGCGAAGACGTTGACGCTGCGGTCGCGGCCCATGACGTCGGAGATCAGCACGTTGTGCTGCGATAGGGTGGTTTGCTTTGCGGGGTCCATGATGGGGGCGACGGGTGCTTGCTGCGTTTCTGGGCGGGTGGAGAAGAGCTTGGGGAAGGGGAGGAGTTGGGCAGATACGGATGCTACGAGGAGTATCTGGCTTAGGACGTAGACTGACGGAGGCTTCATTCTGGTCAGGTCTACCTAATCCGTAGTTAGAGTCATATGTCTAGGCAGGTGAGCGTGCAACGTGGTGTGGGTGTCTGGGTTGAGTTGGGGTTTGGGGACCATCATTGGATGCGGTGCTCGGAGGGATGACGTCACTGGGATAGAGTCAAGGTCCAGCTCAATATTCTCGCAGCTGCTCACAGCTGCTAGACGGTCAGTGTCAGTAATACGGAATTCGTACGGAATGTTCTGTAATACGGATTACCTCTTCCGTATTACATACTAGCTTCACCGTATTCCGCTGTTGAAGCATGACCTTCCTGGACATGGAAAACCAAGTCAAGTCTAGACGTCTTCTTTCTGTCCCCGTTGCGCGCTTCTAAAGCCAAGCAGAATAACGTACTCATAGGAGATCCATATCTTAGTATATGATTGCTGTGAATATCCAGAATGGGATGTGGATTCCATATCCGTCTCCCGTCTGCTTGGAACTCCGTTTCACACATTATCTTCGATTCCCTGAACTGGCAGCGAGGTCACGATCAAGAAGACAAACATGATCATTCATTACGGATTAAACAGAAATCTGCCGTTATTTCCCAGCGCTTTTGCTTGATGTGTAGGTTGGACGACACTTTCTTTGCAAGTTGGTGCAATTCCCCAGCCATCATGCCGCCGTGCGATCCTCATCCCCGTCGCCGGCGTGGATTGGCTCTACAAGTACTACATCAAGGTGAGGCCGTGCAACACAGCTATTTCGTCTCGATGAAAGGATTTATTGTCGAGAACTATGGCGAGTCTTAGTATGGTGCTGGCCGGCATTGTGGACGGCCCACTAGCTACACTGTCAGATGGTGGGAACAAAGCGGATGTATCGAGACCGACTCTGGTTCACAACTACATACTCAGCAGCGCCCTCGAACTTCCAGGATATCATGTGTCGCGGCTCAAGCCGAGGTTAACGTCCTAGCTCTACTCTGGGTCAGGGGTATACTAAAAACATGCTGTAGCAAAAGCAGCTTGCGGTACTTGCTGTGTTCCGCAACATGCTGATTAGGGGGTCCCAAGCTATGAGGTCTTCGGGACTGGCTGAAGGGCGTAAGTTGGTTCGCCTGATTTTCCAGATTCTACTCAGAGTAATAGTATAGGTTGGTTGTCGACCCTCTCTTTGATTTCCATCGGTAATGGTGATACATAGGTAGGTAGGTATAACTGAAGCAAAGGCAAACAAAGCGATGTGCCTGAGATTCTGGGCGCAGTTCGCCATGCGCCTTTCGAGTTGAAGGCTCGCCGTCCGATATGATCCCCGTGGTACCTGCAATATTGGACATGGTGGGCTCCGCATTTGCTGTTTCATGAACACGATGTCGTGACGGGGAAGCACTTGGTCTTTCGATACCGTCCTGCTAGTCGGTTTGTTTTTCCATCGCCGTCAGAGCCCTCGTGAGCAGAATCAAACATGCCTGACATGACTACCTCTTCCAAATTGTTTTGTTTTCCCACTTCGTCGTCATAATCGCAGCCTCACCTGTCAACCTCACCTCTCAACCTCAGCTTGCCAACTCAAGACATCGTTCAACATGTCTGACGCCGCAAGTGACAGCGAACTAGTCGAGTTCCGCGACACGGCCACAATGGGAATGGGCTGCTTCGCAACTCGAGATATCGATGCTGGGGAGGTAGTTTTGCGAGACAGCACCCAGATTGTCTGGAACTATCAGCAGAGCAAGATTCGGAAGGTAGACTTCTGGCTACGCACCTACGAGAAGATGGATGAGAGTCAACGACGGGCCTGGTCTTCTCTCCACAAAGTGGACAACCCCGTGAGAGCAACCCGCTACGCGGACATCTTGCGCTTCGAACGCCCGGAGGGACCGTTCTTGACCGAAAAACAGCAGGAGTATTTCAAGGATTTGTTTCTGATTGCCGAGAGCAACGCCTTCATGCTGAATCCCAGAGCCTCCGTACTGTTCGTCAAAGCTTCCCGGTTCAACCACTCGGTAAGTAATGCCCATTCATGCTCAATCTACCCTTTGCTTCCCTTTTCAATGCGTTGTTGTTAATTTGAGCTGTTCCACTCCCCTTGTCTATCGTTTTATATCGATCTGAAACTATCACACTGACTCTTGAGCTACCAGTGCGATCCGAACGTGGATTACCGCTTTCCTTCTGCTTACTGCTGGCGCGGAACAGCCAAGCGCTTCATCGCGAAGGGCGAGGAGCTATTTATTTCGTACATGCATCCCCACGGAGAGACAGCTTCTCGACACGAATTCCTTCAAAAGAAGTGGGCTTTCACCTGCGCGTGCCCCAAGTGTGTCGGAGGCGTGGATGAATATACGGCCTCTCTCGAGACAGCCCTGCAAGTGGCCCAGGGTGGCGAGCCAGAGAAACGGGCCAGACGGGCGCCGACCTTTGAAGGCGCTAGCATTGACGGCATGCAAGCAGCCGTCGAGAAGCGCGTGGACTTGTTGATCGAGCTTTCTCTATTGCAAGTGCAGCCCGCCGACGAGCGTTTGCGAGTAATTGAGCTGGTCTTCGCGTAAGCATCCCACACAGTCACGCCTCCGTGTTATATTTACACACTTTGCCTAACCCGTTTTTCGAGCAGAAATTGGGACGCATCTGCCTTCCATTCCCACTACTTCAAGCACTTCAATTGCGCCAGCAGAGGTAACAATCGAATCATTGCCGCAACTCATCTGCAAAAGCATCGAAAGTACATCGAGGCGTCCTGGGAGCTTGCCAAAGCCCTCTGGGGCCGTACAGATGAATGTAAGTGCCAACTACCGGGAGTATCTGCCCCTGATGTTATCTTGGCCATGTCGCACTCAACCCGGACCGGTTGCCCAGGGTGGTTCTGGTCGTGATCAGGTACTGACTGGTAGCACTCTAGTGACCAACGACATTGTGGGTGAATTCCACGAGGCTTTGAGGCTCGGACGACAATATTTGGGACGGGGCGGCTTCCATCGCAACGCTATGCTCTGGGAGGCCGGACAACGCAGGGTCTAGGGATCTCGATTAGACACGGTGTCTATGCAGGGAACAGGTGGAAAGACGGGTTTCATGCCCTCATTTGTCCCAAGGGAGGCCTCACTCTCATGACGAGTATGTGTGTGTACAGAGCAGGCTAAGATATCCCGTCCGCGTCCGCAGGAATAGATACGGGACCCTCTCTATGGCAGTGGGCTCTCTTGTTTCGCCTCTTTTCATTCAATGCGACGCCCCACCATACAACCAAGGGCCTAGTCTTGTACGGTTAGGTAGGTAGTAGCCTTAGGTAGGTAGTATCCTCCAGCGCGGCACCCAGCCATCATACATACCTAGGTACATGCATGGAGTGCAACTCTTGTGTCTCTCTCGTGCTGCCACCGGTAGGAGAGACGACTGTACGGAATAGTGTCTTCTTCCAGAGTTTTGTTTATGATCTTGTAGTTCAAGCTGCCGGTCACTACGCGTCATCGCCACCGTTGAGTCTTGACCCTTGAGCGTGATGAGGCTCCGTGAGCTACTCGTAGATACGTGCTGGGTGCCCCTGGTCCTGAGGTAGGCAAGTCTGCCTCTTGGAGGCATTACCTAGTACTACGACAGTCTTGCGGATGCCCGTCTCCTATTTAGGAATCGCATCGCGCCTGCCAGCTGCGAGGACAATGTCGTCAGTTATGTTCACGTCACAACCTTGGCCGAAGAGGGGCCATGCAGAGATTTAGGTCGGTTAGGTACGAGTACGGTAGGTACCTACTGCAACACTGCCTGGACCTCTATAGGCCAGGGACATGTGTCAAGATCCATTAGATTGGTGACATGCATTTCCACGTCGCGGTCAGATTTCTACTACTACTACTAATTGCTTGCCTGCTCATGAAGTGTTCGAGTAACATTAGATTGTACGAGTATTCTACTGTTACTCGATGAACCACGATCTTCATTGTTCGTCCAACAATGTCTGATCCCAAGCAATATACAGTCGCATGGATCTGTGCCCTCTACGAGGAGCTTGTTGCAGCTAAGCTATTTCTGGAGGAGGAGCACGCTTCACTCGAAGACCAGCCTCCCGGCGACAGCAACAGCTACACCCTAGGACGTGTCGGAAGGCATAACGTCGTCATCGCTACATTGCCAGCTGGAAGGTATGGCCTTGTAAGCGCGGCCAGCGTCGGTCAAAACATGGTCCGAACTTTTCCCAATGTCAGAATTGCCCTGATGGTTGGAATTGGCGGCGGTGCACCGAGTGGGAGATGCGACATTCGCCTGGGCGATGTTGTCGTCGGTACTCCTGGCGCCGGCCATGGAGGTATTATCCAGTACGACTATGGAAAGATGATCCAAAACAAGGAATTCACCTTGACGGGATATTTAAACAAGCCACCAGACGTGATCCTAGCTGCGGTTGGTCGTCTCAGAGCCGGTTACGAAGTAGATGGCAACAACATCAGTCAGATTGTGCAGTCTACCTTGAAGGACAGAAAGAAGAAACTTCAACGGGATTACGCTCGGCCAAGTCCAGACACCGACCGTCTATATCCTGCTGATTGTCTGCATCCAGAAGGATCAAGGGATTCATGTGCAGTGGTGTGTGATGGTTACAGGCCGATTGCCCGGCCCGACCGTTCAGAAGATGAAGATGAAACAGTCATCCATTATGGCTTGGTCGCTTCAGCGAGCAGCCTGATGAAGGACGCGTTCACACGCGACAAATACTCGAAGGAAAAGGATGTGTTGTGCTTCGAGATGGAGGCTGCAGGGCTTGTGGACATCTTCCCCTGCATCACGATCCGCGGTATCTGTGATTATGCCGATACGCATAAGAACGATGTCTGGCATAAGTACGCAGCAATGGCTGCCGCAGCGTACGCGAAAGAACTTCTCTGCATCATTCAGCCTGGTGCAGTTGAGAGCCAGAAAAAGATATGCGATGTCTTGTCGGAATGTGAGTCGTCTGAGTATTATCTGTACCCGATGACCTTTGATCGCGTGAGACCTGTTGACTAACACTTGAATAGTACAAGAGAGCAACCAACGAATACAAGAGAACACACAAGAAATCAGAAATGGAGTCCAGAATCTAAACAATGACGCGCATTGGCAGCGTATTAAGGGTTGGCTCTCCCCCCCTGACGCGTCAGTCAATCGAAGAAACGCCCAAAAGCTCCGTCATCAAAAATCAGGAGCTTGGTTTATTCAGAGCGATGCTTATTCGGCTTGGATACAGAAGGATAGATCCTTTCTGTGGCTTCATGGCATTCCCGGATGTGGCAAGACTGTTCTTACTACTGCGATAATCGATGACTTGAGCACCAAAGTCGATCCACAAAACATCGTATACTTCTACTTTGATTTCGCCGATACAGGTAAACAGGACTTCGATGACATGCTTCGATCCCTCATCTGGCAACTGTCTGGCCAGCACGAGAACGCTCAAACAGTACTACGTTCGCTGTATTCTTCATGTGACCAGGGAGAGAGACAGCCAGATCTGGAATCATCTTTCGGAAGCATCGTCAAAGCAGTCGAAGAACTTTGGATCGTGATCGATGCCCTTGACGAGTGTACTAGATCGCAGGGGCAGTTACTCACATGGATCAAGAACTTGATCGAAGGTGAAACCAACATCCATCTCCTAGTTGCCAGCAGACCGGAGCACGACATAGATCATGCTATAAGAAGATGGGCCCTCAAGCAAGATCTCATTTCGATTCAGGAGGGGATAGATAAGCACGACATTGAAAATTACGTCGTGTCAAGACTTGAGCAGGGGAAACTTGGTGAGAGATGGAAGAAGCGACCAGAGATGAAGAGCAAGATCAAAGATGCCTTGGTAACAAAAGCCGACGGAATGTAAGTCGGGTCACTTGAAGGTTCCTTCCTGTCTGTCTAACACGACGCTAGGTTTCGCTTGGTATCGTGTCAACTTGATGAGCTCGAGATGTGTCTGAGACCCGCTGACGTTGAGAGTGCTCTCGCAACTCTCCCAAAAACGTTGGATGCCATGTACGGTCTAATAATCAAAAACTTGGACACGAAACCCGAATCCCCGGCCTTGAGAATTCTCCAACTCCTGACCTACGCCAAACGTCCTTTGAGATTAGCAGAGGTTGCTGAGGCCATTACGATCGACATAAGCAATCGTCAATTTGATGAAAGTCTTAGGATGCCATTGCCACGCGAGATACTGTCCTACTGCCCCAGCTTGATCACTATTTCGGAAGTTAGAAATAGGTATTCATGGAACACGTGGTCGGAGGTACGGCTCGCACACTTTTCAGTTAGAGAATACTTGGCATCGGATCGACTGGATCGAAGCCTTGCGGAGCACTTCGACAAGACACACGCAAATGCATCCATTGCGAATTTCTGTCTCGTATACTTGCTAAAATTAAACTACGATCTTTTTGAGGGTGCCCACAATGAACAATGTAGGACCGTATTTCTTCCTACAAACATTCATAGCAACCTTGACGATCCCAAAGTGGTCGTGGCAAAAAGGAAATATCCTCTATTCGATTATGCTGTGCGCAATTGGGTAACGCACGCGAATGCAACCGGCAACAGTGCGCACTTTGACAAAAGCTTAGCGGTGGAACTTCTTGACTGCAAATCAAAAGCGTACAAATGGGCCACCGCAGTGTATTACGAAACAGATGAGGCAAAGGTATCTGCTTTATATTACGCAGCTGAGGTTGGTTACAGCCAGGGAGTCGAGTTCCTCTTGGATGGGGGCGCCGATGTGAATGCGCAGGAAGAATTATATTATTACGCCAATGCCCTGCAGGCTGCTTCAGCTCGAGGTCACTCACAGACTGTTGAGATTCTTCTGAATCATGGTGCCGACGTGAATGCGCAGGGAGGAGAATTCAACAATGCCCTGCAGGCTGCTTCAGCCCAAGGTCACTCACAGACTGTTGAGATCCTTCTGAATCATGGTGCCGACGTGAATGCGCAGGGAGGAGAATTCAACAATGCCCTGCAGGCTGCTTCAGCCCTAGGTCACTCACAGACTGTTGAGATCCTCCTGAGTAAGGGTGCCGATGTGAATGCGCAGGGAGGATTCTTCGGCAACGCCTTGCAGGCTGCTTCAGCTGAAGGTCACTCAGAGATTGTTGAGATCCTCCTGAGTAAGGGTGCCGATGTGAATGCGCAGGGAGGAATATTCGGCAACGCCCTGCAGGCTGCTACTGAGTGGGGCCACAAAGCTATCGTGCGTCTGCTGCTTGAGAAGAATATTGATACTATATTCTACGGCAACGCCTTGCAGGCTGCTTCTGAGAGGGGCCACGAAGCTATCGTGCGTCTGCTGCTTGAGAAGAATATTGATACTATATTCTACGGCAACGCCTTGCAGGCTGCTTCTGAG